>OVBJ01000494.1:0-34166 GCA_900406535.1 Noccaea bulbosa | reverse complement strand
TGGATGAGGATGAGATGGAGGAAAACAGCCGGTGTCTAATCCGATACAAATAGAGGCTTATCATAAACCGCCTAAAACGTCTAATCCGATATAAAGAGGAATTTATCATAACTACATCATAAATCGTCTATTTAGATCTGAGAGAGTGTCAACCGCCGAGTACAAAGACCGGAGCAGCACACCGGAGGGAAGATCCGAGACGCCACACACCACCTCCACACCANNNNCCACGAAGCGAGATCCACCATGCGAAACTCGATCCGACCGATTTGCCAACAAAGAGACTGGGGAGGAACGGAGAGAGAGAAATAGGGATTTTCCGAGAGAGAGAGAGGGGGGGAGAGAAAGAGGGAGAGAGATAGATTTTCTGAAAGAGAGGAAGGGAAGGTGAGGGAGAGAGGAAGAAGAAACAAAGAGAGAGAGGAATAGAGAGAGGAGCAGAGTAAACGAGAGAAAAAGAGAGAGTAAAAAGATAGAGGAAAGAGAAAGAATAAACTTGTATTAAAAAAAAATTATTGCGTATAAATGATTGTATTTTCTGTTTTTGCTAATACGAAGTATAAATGGGTTATCTAGGTAAATTTCTCATGTGAGAATGCATTTATACAAAAAAAAATACTTTTACAGAAACTTGAAAGGATACGGAGGTCATCCACAGATCCACTGTTGCCAATTAAATAAAACTATATGTATATTTTAGCAGAACAAAAAAATGGGAATTTAAATCGGGATCGTCGAACAAATAAATAAATATTTTGAATAAAAATAATGCGTGGTGGCGTTACTGACGTAGTGTGTTTTTTATGTTTTTTTAAGTTCATCTACAAATTTCTAATGTTTTTTTAATTTTAATATCATTATAGACAGTTAAATAACAAGAATACTTATAATAAGGTCCCGAATTTAATGAATTTAAATTTTTTAAGAAAACAATAAAAAAGAATATTGTGTACTTTTGTGTTACTTTTAAGTTTTTTAGCGCCGCTAAACGGATAAACCCCTTGATATCTTCGACCACGCAAGTAGACAAACCCCATGACGCCGTTAAATTACGCAACGTAACGCCGTTAGTTTAACGTCGTTTATGAACAGAGTTTACTTTTTTAACTGTGACGCTAAAACGACTTGTATAAAAAAGATCTCCCACTCCTCTCATCTTCTCCCGAAACACAGAGAGAGAGAGATCTCTCTCGCTCCAAACGATCGTCTCCGATCCTCATCATCGAAGAATCAAACCTTGTATCTTCTTTTTTTTTTCCTTGGCAAAATCTGTTTTGGATTTTTCTTGGAACTCGGTATTTGGATCTCTTACTTCATGGTTTGACTTCAATTATGCTAATGGCTTGTTTGAATTTTCGAATTCTGCTGAATTATGATTCAGTTTTCATCGTTGATGCAATTTTGATCGCAGATCGTTCGAATATCGACGAAACGAAACACAGAGTCACAAAAAGAAGCAGCGGAGTCATAATTCTGTATAAGTTGAGTTTTATAAGCTGCCGAGAAAGCATAATTCGGATAGTTTCTAAGCTCACAAACTCTCGCAGAGTCATCGAGATCGCAGAATCTGCAGCTACAAGTCGCAGATCTGAGCACGGAGCTACGGAATTTCAGCATTGGCGATTCATTTCAGGAGAATTATACTATTCCCGCGTCAGATTACTGCATAAATTCAAATCTCAACAAAACGAAGCTAGAGCTGTTGATGATGGAGCTTCCTCAGTCCCGTCCATTTGAGGCACAAGGTATAATAAAAGTCTCTACATTTTCAGATTCTTCTTTTTAACTTTTGTTATAACTTCTTGATTTTTCCCTTTTATTTTTCCAGTCTCATAAATAAACTAATTAACTAAACTAAAATGAAAGAGAACTATCTTTTTTTACGTTTTGATTTTGATTTTATAACATTTTCCACAGGGAGAAAAAAACCAACTCATGATTTTTTATCGGCCTGCAGTCATCCAACCGTCCATCCAGATCCAATGCCTTCATCTCAAGGTATATTGCTCTATAAGCATATTTTTTTTCCTTTTTTTGTTTTTTTTCAAAAATCACAGAAGAGGGAAGAATAGAATAATATAGAATGTAATAATAAAAAATATCAGAAAATAAAGAGGAATTTCTGATTTCTGAAGTCACGTTGCGCGCGTGACTGTGTGACACTGTAAGAGTTGGGACGAGTCATGGATTAACACGCGCCTACATTTTTCTTTTGATCAATCGTCATAAGTATCTCGACCTTAAATGCTGATGATGACCCGTCAGATCTAATTTGTTACATGAGATCTGAAAACACACACACATTATTCATTAAATTATATAAGTGTGCAGAAGTATACTATATATGTAAGCACCATAACAGTTCTGAGAAAAACATCTGGTTAATGCTGCATCACGTGATATAGAGTGTTTGTTTTGGTGTGATTTCTCTTTTTAAATATTTTTTTTTTTGGTTGTATGCATGGCATGTGATTCGTTGGGGGACCTGTTTATATCCGCATTCACCAACTGTCATCTTATTGATTAAACAAGGAGCCAATGAAAACAATAAAAAATTATTGTCAGCGTTTGTTCTTAATCAGATTGATGTACGGACAGCAGTAGTAGTAGTGTAGTACAGTACGACAGGAAGTGGGATCCCGATTGTTTATTTTTGTACTTGTATTTACAAAAAGTATTTTTTTTTTTTTTTTCTCTTTTTGTGTTAGTTGTAAATGTGAACGTTAAAGCAAACATAAGAGTTAACATTTGTATTTTGAAAAACTACAAACTCTTATATTTTATGTTACTTAAATAGTTAAATCATATACAGAAACGCAAAAATTGCATTAGAAATATTGGAGATCCTAATGGATGAGATGATGTATATGATAATATGAAGCAGGTGAGTACTTGAAAACTCAGGATTTTTTACAACCGCTAGAACGTGTTGGAACAAGAACTTGTACGGAGGAAGGGATCAGAAGAAGTGTGGATACTACCGCGGCGTCGTCGGAGCTGAAGTCACCGCACGTGCTTCCCGGTGGCATAGGAACTTACACGATCAGTCATATTCCTAATTACTTGTATCATCATCATAACCAGCAAGTTCACAAATCGGAGGTGTCGCCAATGTTCACGGTGTCTCAAGCTAGCAGCAACGAGGGAAATGCAGCGGACGAGAATTCAATTTCTCATTGCAGCTTTAATTATGTTGCAAGTGGATTCACTCTGTGGGATGAATCCCAAGGGAAGAAAAGGCATACAAGGAAGGACAATGCACGGGAGAGAACAAACATCAATGGTAATAAAAATTAAAAATAAAAACAAGATAATTTTTTTTTTTATATACTTTGATTTATTTAGATTCACAAAGGTAGGTACTGAACGATGTTTTCTCATGGGTCGTATATATACATGATATCTTAGCATGATGTTTAGAAACTTTGATTTATTATAGCATCATTTGTGACAATTGACTTTAGTCTCATTTTTTACATAAGTGATACTATGGAAATATTTTTAAAACTGGATTTTAAAAGAATTATTTGATTTTAGATTGATTTGGAGAGATTTTCTTGTTAAAAATAAGGAATTTTCTTTAAAAAAAAAAATAAAAAAAAATAAGAAATTTCAAATCACATGGTTTTAGGTGGGATTTTAGAATACTTTAATTAAAATCACTTGAAATTCCATAATTCACACAAAATCATCGAAAAACTCCTCAAAAATCAAATCATACACCCCCTATAATTATGTTTAGCAACATTAAAAAAATGATACAACTAATAATGCTTAAATATAATTTTCATGTCATTTGTGAAAGTGAAGCAAAAAAAACCTTAATGTCATTAAATTTGGCATCATTTTTATGCTAACCTTTTATAAAAAGGACACTAAAATTATGTTTAGTGATAGCAGATGCAACAGGAACAGCGGGACAATGGCAGGGGATGGAACAACGGGGCAGCTTCAGCTCTCGCTCTTCTTTGCCGTATGTCATGATCCATCGTATATTTCTATTTAAGTAATGCGTATTCTCCTATGCAATCAATCCTAAGGTTATATATGGAATCAATGTCATCTTGAAGGACGACGTCTGGTCTAAAGAGCCCGAGCCAGAGCTTCATGGACATGATAAGATCTGCCAAAGGAAGTTCTCAGGAGGACGATTTAGAAGATGATGATGAAGAGTTCGTCATGAAGAAAGAGAACAACACACCCACTAGCCGATGCCAGAGAGGTTTGTATTTTTTTCTTGACTAAGTGGCTTTATTATCATGCTTACAATATCATAAATGGTAACAACAAGATTTTGTTACTGTTGTTACAGTGGAATTGAGAGTCAAAGTAGACGGGAAAGGTGGTAACGAACAAAAGCCGAACACGCCTAGGTCTAAACATTCGGCAACCGAGCAACGGAGGAGAAGCAAGATCAATGATAGGTTTAATTAGTCTCGATGAGATAATAATGATTTCAAATTGTTAAATATTGTAAATAAAGTGACAATTGATCCAAGTTATATATATGTGAATGAATCTGAGCAGATTTCAAATGTTGAGACAACTGATCCCTAACAGCGACCAAAAGCGGGACAAGGCGTCATTCTTACTAGAGGTATCAAATAATATCTTTGGAGTATACACTTATATATATGAACATGTTTTTAATTTCTCGATATATATTAGTGAATGTTCTTTTGATCTCAAACTAGTTTAAAACGTTGTACAATTAATGACACAGGTTATCGAGTACATTAACTTCTTACAAGAGAAAGTAAACAAACACGAGGTGGTTCCTTACCAAAGGAAGCTTATGAAATGGGTAAATATCCCATTTCTAATATTTTATGATTCCGTTAAAACCAATCTGATAGAGAAATCATCAGCAGGCAATGGAAGGAACTGTTCCGGTCCTTGCAGACGCTCAAGCCGTTGACATGGATCAACAGTGTCTGAACAAAGCAATGGAAACCACAACGTTTTTCTCTCCCGAATCGTCACAGATTTGTCCAGTTTCATCTGATGCAGCAATGGAGGGTGAAAAGCTGAGAGAAGAAGAGGATGAAGAGGAGCTTTCTGTTCATAAGGGTACCATCAGTATATCAAGTGTTTACTCCCAAGGGTGAGTGTTTTGCCTTTTTTTTTTTTTAACCACATTAGTGTTTTGTTTCCACCCTAATCAAATTTAAAGAAAACAAAGGGTAAATATGGGTTTTTGGAATACAGGTTACTAAAAACATTAACAGAAACACTCCAGACATCAGGAGTGGACTTGTCCAAAGCAAGCATCTCTGTCCAAATCAGGCTCTCTAAACAACCTCAAAAGGTCTGTTAATCCATTGCTTATATTTTTTTGTATCTATATACAATAACTAGGTATAATATTTTTAGCAAATATTAGTCTTAACATATTTATTAGATTTTGACATTTATTTATCTAGTTTACCTTCGTTTTACTCATCTCGCAGGATGAAGAAGTTCGGAGGATTCGACCTCGGTCGCAAAATGGAGATGACGACAACAATATCATTAAGGAGACACGGAAACAGAAAAAGCTTAAAAAAGACATCGTCAGAAGCATATAATGAAGAAACAGAGTTACTCTAGGATCAGTTTTTCATTTTATTAATTTTACCATTGGGATGAGCTAGGATGGAATACAAAAAGGGTTATATTTGGTTATCATATACTATCTCTTCTTCTGTACATTTTAATATGAATTATACCATCGTCTTTCTCTGCTTCTGTTCAAAGACAGAGTAGAGAGACCTCGTATCATACATGAAAAGCTCTTTTTCTCTTCTTTTTCAGAACGTTTGGTTTTGGACCTTTTGGTACGTAAATCTCAAAAAGATGATATGGTGATGAAACCTGTTAAANTTTTTTCCCTTTTTCCAAAAAAAAAAAAAAAAAAAAAAAAAAAAAAAAAAAGGAAATGTCAGATTTTTTATTGGAAGAAGCTGGTTAAATTCGTCCAATGCTTAAAAAAAGTTTTTTTTTTTCAGGGGGGAGACAGGTTTCCAAGCATCTATTTATTTTAATTGTGGCATGCTTTGAGACAAGTTTTCTAGTAACCCATGTTCCCCTCCCCAATTTTAAATTAAGAAGAAAAATGTATTCCCAAATTCCTGTTTTCAAAATATTAGTATATCCCAAATTCTCGTTTGCCCATGGAAATTTTGCCTAAACTGATTGTACATGAAGCGGGTAGTCTACGCGCCACAAAGCGCGTAGTTATAAGTCAAGGGATTATTTCAAGTTTCAACACCGTCCAAAAAGCAGCCCTTGTGTGTATATAAATTAGTTAGTGCAAATCACGTAGGGACGTAGTGCGGATGTGATAATCACGTAACTTGTGTGTGGCCAAAACTTATTAAGGGTTAAACATTTGCCACGTATACCCCGTTTCTGTAGAAACCAACCCACTCACGAGTCGCAATTAACCGTTTTTTTCTCACTTTTACGGCGTTATAGAGTCCATCACACGTGCGGTCCTCTGTTGCAGTTAACTCAAGTTTCACAAGAAATTCTTACATCTACACATTTTTTAACTAGTTGAATAAATTAAAAACATAGTTTACATATGAATATTTATACATTTTCACACGTATATAATAATAACTAAACTGTCAGAAGTTGAAAATAAATTAAACTAAATTATCATAAGTCACCAGCCAAGGAAAAACTATCACAAGTTTGATACTCACATTTAATAGTTTTTTTTTTTTTTGGTTGAAGAATTTCAATACCTCCTGTCTTCCTCGTATACATATACATACACACATAGACAAGCAGTTAAAACACATCTCACTCGAGACATTCCTTTTCTCCAACCCCACTTTTCTCTCCCCTATCTCCGGCCAAAATAACCGCCGCTTAACAATGCTCCGGCTTAGCAACGCCGCCGTAATAACAACGAACGCGATCCTCGCATTGATGGGCCTCGCCACCTTATGTTTCTCTGTCTACGTATTCATCGAAGGCCCGTCACAGTGTCAACGCTTCATTCAAAACCCTCTCATCGTAACAGCGACTCTCCTCTTCTTCATCTCTTGCTTAGGCCTTATCGCCGCTCTGTACAGTAGCCACATCATCATCACTCTCTACCTTTTCTTCCTCTTCCTCTCCATTCTTATCCTCCTCGCCCTCTCCATCTTCATCTTCCTCGTCACAAATCCTACAGCCGGGAAAGTGTTTTCCGGCAAGGGAATAGGCAATGTCAAGACCGGCGATCTCCAGAACTGGATCGGAAACCATTTCCTTCAAGGGAAGAATTGGGAAGGGATCAAAAGATGCATGTCTGATTCTACCATTTGTAGGTTTGGTCCACGTGACGTTGACTTTGACGCCAAACATCTCTCCACTGTAAAGGTATGTTGTGTTTTAAACAATGCAGTCTATGATTAACTGTTAAAAATTTATCAAGTTTTTCATCTTTTTTTTTTTTTTGGTTTTATTCAGTTCGGTTGCTGTCGACCTCCCATAGAATGTGGCTTCGAATCAAAGAATGCCACGTGGTGGACAGTGCCGGCGACTACGACGGCAGAGATCACAGGTGACTGCAAAACGTGGAGTAACACGCAGAACCAATTGTGTTATGCGTGCGAGTCTTGCAAGATTGGAGTTTTCAAAGGGATAAGAAAAAGATGGAGGATCCTTCTCGTCTTCAATCTCCTTCTTATCCTTCTCGTCGTTTTTCTTTACTCATGTGGCTGCTGTGTCAGAAACAACAATCGGGTTCCATGGAAGCGCCGGTTCCTCTAGAACTCCTTCCTTCTTTTTCCTAATTAATTAATTAATTAATTATTTCTTCTCTCTTTTTTTTTTCTTTTTTTTTGTTTTGAAATTTTAAATACTTCATGTTTGATGTTTCTTGAATATAAATAGTGGTTTGCAAATTGGTTTGGTTATATTGATGTGTAAATGCATTTTGATGGAAAATTGGATAATATAATATAAGAGTTATAAAAGCTAAAAGTTAACTCAAAAATTAAAATTATATGATCTTTCTGCAAAATAGGCAAGAGCTAAGAATAAATGTTTTATTGTTGTATGGTCACATGCGAGTTACATATGCTATGTAATACGCAAAGTTGGACCTGGAGGAGGGAAGAAACACTGCGAGCAAACACATTGGTTAAAGATACATTGCGCGACTTTACAGTCAAAACAATTTTTGTGGCAAGTGCTGTCGTCGGTGCAAGGTCCTCCATGTTGCATCGTTGTTGCATCCTTTGCTTCTCCACTAGTATGTATTGTTCTTTGTGGAGGAGGGAAGAAACACTGTGAGCAAACGCATTGTTGAAAGATACATTGTGCGACTTTACAATCAAAACAATTTTTGTGGCAAGTGCTGTCGTCGGTGCAAGGTCCTCCATGTTGCATTGTGGCATATTTCACTTCTTCAACAACTCTGACTCTTCTCTCCGATCCTTTAGCTACCCACAAACCTACATTTATTTCATATATATGATATATTGTTTGAATGCATATCATCATCAATATTGTGTATTGGCATTCAAAAGGGTTCAATATGTATACATATCTAGCAATTTATAATAACTCTAGCTATAAAATAAATAAATAAAATCAACTAAGAATTTATAATTCTTGTAACAACATAAGTAACAAAGCTCACTAATTTTTTTTTTTTTTTTGTCAAAACAATATTTGTAAGAAAGACAAAGGAAACAAAAACACAGACACACGCGCATACACGAAAATGAGTTGTATCTGAAAGCTTAGAGATGGACTCACATGAAAGTGACAACAGAAAGGCGAGAAAAACTACTCTTCTCAACACCATTTTCTCCGTTAGTACGATAATTCTGGTTCCTTTTTCTTTCTTGTTAAATGTAAAGTTAATATCGATTCTTATTATACATGTGTACATATACACATAAGAATTGCAACGGCAGGTCTAAAGCACGATTCTCATGCCCAATTTAGATGATCATTTTTTTATATAGAATTCGTTAATTTTGGAAGGAAATGATACGTTTGAGCAGTTAAAAACGAAGATTCAATTACTGGATGCGTTTTCTTTCTTTTTTGTCGTCTCAAATGATTATCGACTACTACTCTCTTTATACTCGATAGGGAATTTGATAAGAATTCATCAACTCGTTTCATTATTATAGTTGCTTTGGGCCTTTTGGCATGAAAAGATTACCAAAGGTCCAGAGGAAAATTGAAATTACTTTTCCCTTTTTGGAAGCTCAGATAATTGGAAACCCGACTGATCGTAAAAGATTCGAACTGTGGAACCAATCAAACACTTGAACAAATTCTACTATTTTTCTTCCAAAGCCGGAATGTTGTGTTATCATCTCTGAGAAAAATAACAAAAAGTGTCTGGATTCTGGATAAAACCGCAAACTTACTTGAGGAAAGTACAAGAAAGAAACAAAAACACATAAGCAACCAATGATGTTAGGAGCTCGAGTGTCCATGTCTGCTGAATGAGAAACGTCGGAATCATTGGAATGATCAGCGAACCGCAGAACCACCCAGCCGTTAAGGCACCAATCCTGCAGTCAAAACAAATCAAACCAATCATGAAAACGAAGAGAAAGATTTGATCTTCTCAAGCCAATAGTACTGTAGCACCAAGGTTTTACCCGATTAAGCAAGCTCTCCCCAAGCTCTTCGTCTTCTCATTCAAGAAGTATATGCAAGCAGCCAACGACACCGCCACCTACAAGTAACAAGAGCCAAAGATTCAAGAAACTGACAATTCTCGTGATCTCGCACCCATAAGGCCATTGTAGAAGCAGCAAACCTGAAAAGCAGGACCGCCTTCTGCAGAGTTCATGATACTCCAACCACCCATGAAGGCAAAGAGGAACAGTCTTCTGAATATAGTGTCCATGGGAGGCATTTCAACAAAATCGAGAAGAGTTTTGACCCACGGAGGAGACTCGTCGACTTTCTTCTTCAGCCTTGTTTTCAGGTTGATCTTAGTCTTCTTCCTTTTGATGAAACTTGACATGAGAAGCTTCTCAAAGGCGCCTTCTATCGACTCTTGGCTTCTCTCGTGCCCAGCGTACTGCTCCAAGAGAAAGTTACGAGAGGCCCAGATTTCTTCCTCGGAAGCATACGGGCTGATTCCTAAACGTTTGTATGGATCCCAAACTCTGGTCCTCGGGAACGTTGGGACGTTGCCTATACAAATTCATATCACTTCTCATTCAGATAGTAGCTAGACATGAGCAAACAACGAAAAGCTCAAAATATTTGAGAGAAAGATAATATATATAACACTTGGCTAGATTTCTACTATCTGAATGTTCAAATGTTCTTGAAAGAATACTTACATACTCCATAAATTTATTCAGATGAAAATTTCGGATAAGGTTGACATTTTACTAATCGACAGTGCCGAAATTGAGAACTGGAATTACGAATTGAGCGAGAAGGAGATAATACCTCCTCCATATGGAGAATCAACGGCGCACCTAGGGCTTTTGAAGCTTCTTGAAACATTCCGAAATGGTAATAGTGACTTATTGGGGTTTCGTGAGAGAGAACTGCAATCACAAACAACAACGCGATATAGAAGCTCAATTCTCGAACGTACAAACAAACCCTAAAACTCGAATCAATCAAACGCTTAAAGCAAAGAAAATCCCAAATAATCCCCGGGAGCTAATTCGAACGAAATCCCTAAGAAAGAAGCTGGGAATAAAGGAAGAGAAAGGGAGGGAGATGTTACAGCTTCGATGGAGCGATAAACGAAGAGGATACTGTAGAACCGGAGAGAAGAAGAGATGACGACATGGTTGCTCCGTCGGACTAACCGACGCCGTTCGGGTCAGTTTCGCTTAGTCTCCGGTGAGGATGGACTTTGGCTGTGTTTTTGCGCTATATACCCAAACTTAAAATTAAAAAATAAAATGGAAAGATAAGTGCGTAATTCTGCTATCTTGCGCCGCTTTACGGACTTTACAGAACTAGCTCAAATTTCTCTTAATTAATAATCTCTTCTTTACAGACAGTACTGTAGTTCTCAAAGAAGCAACCTCGTGGTTGGTCATCAAAGAGTGCGGTGCTATCCTGCGCCGGTACCCTAAATTGGAAAATTACCCCATCGTCTTTCACATTTTCACGTTCATGTCCTTGTAGTTTGTAAAATATTCGAATATCAACCCAAATTACCAAATAAGTATATGACACCTCGTGATTGGTCACCATTTACCAAGACAAGGCGGTCCATTTGGAATCCCGGCTTCAATTAACAAACAATACAGAGTAATATAACAAGTACGAATTCATATAGAGGGGGGTAAAGATCGCAGTACCATACTTGATAGTTGATACACACTCTCGTAAGACAGATTCTACAGGCTAAACAACATCGTTATTTCTTTATTTATGTGTGAATTGAGAATGATACAGACATGGATGTGGATTGTACAACAAAATACCAAAATGTTGTGTGTTAAATGGCAACACAACATTTGGTACTGGAGAGCAGTTGTCTCATAGCTTCGAGTTTAGACCGGACTGAGTAAGCCGTTGCCTTAGAACCCTTCTCATAACCTTATTTGTAGCCGTCCTCGGTAGAGACGGCAGAGTCACCACAGACGATACCTGCCCATAAACATTCACATTAGCCCAAATTATTGTATGAAACTTTGAAGCAGCATAGCAACTTATGAACTCTGCTCTGTTTTGTTGTTGGCATAAATAAACCTTGAACAGTGGATTAAGTTTCTTTTGTATCTCAGAGTTGAAGGACTTCTGCAAGCGGCTCAAGTCGTGATTTGGTATCTCTGTGCTCTTGAACACAACTGCGATTACGAGCTTCTCAGGACCACCACTGGGAGGTGGTACACCGATGGCTGCTGTCTCCATGATACTATCATCAACAGCGTTACACACTCGTTCGATCTCAACAGAACCGACCTGCAGAAAGAAGGATCAACTGAGAAAATATGATGATTGTGGTGACGATGTGCATTCTGTAATAAGTCTACCTTGATGCCACCAAGATTCATTGTGTCATCAGCACGTCCGTGAGCACGGTAGTATCCTTTTGAAGTTCGTTCAAATAAATCTCCATGTCTTCGTAAAATCTATCGAAAAGCAGGTAAGCCACAGACTCGAAACCTCTGTATAAATGTGGCAAGAGTTGGATTACCTGTCCTTGGAAGGATGGCATTCCTTTGAAGTAAACTCTGTAGTGATTTCCGTTCAGGAGACTACTTGAAGCTCCAAACATGTGAGGACAAAGAGCCAATTCGCCTACTCCCACTGCATTTGGAGGCTGAAAACGAAGAATAACAACCACACTAACTTCAGTTGACTCTTTCAGAAGAAACATTGCATCATCTAAGTTTAATGATAACATAAAGTTTCTTACGAGAGGATTGCCATTTTCCCCAAGAATGAAAAGCTTGCAACCCATTGCAGCGGTGCTAAAAGCAGCAAGCGACTGAGGCTGAAGCAAAGAACCGGTGATGAAACTGCCACCTATCTCAGTTCCGCCGCAGTATTCGATCACGGGGCTGTAATGAGCTCTTCCCATCAGCCATAGATACTCGTCTACATTCGAAGCTTCACCAGTTGAACCAAAACAACTATCGAAGAAAGCAGCAAGAAGAAATATCAATGTTATAAGTGTATATACAAATCATCTTTGGCTTTATGATTCTGAAGATGAGTATTAAGTATTACCGGATTCGTGACCAATCATAGCCAGAAGTAGAGTTCGAGTTTTGCCATGTCCGAACAATGCTTGGTATAACGCCTAGCACTGTTACCTCTGCATCCTAAACCCACAAGATAAACATATAGTCAATTCAAGGCAGCCCAAAATGAGATGAGCATAACTATATGGCTTACCTGCACAAACTTGGCAAAGGAAGGACCAAGAGGAGATCCATTGTATAATGCCATGCAAGCCCCATTTATCAAGGAAGCATAAACGAGCCACGGACCCATCATCCACCCCAGGTTGGTCGGCCAAGCAACAACATCTCCCCGATGAACATCCAAGTGGCACCAAGCATCAGCAGCAGATTTCAGTGGAGATATGTTCGTCCATGGAATAGCCTTTGGCTCACCTACACCAGAAAATCAAAATTTAACTGTTTTAGCACCACACCACATCCTCATCTACACGCCGTGATGTTGTTTGTTCTTGTTGGTTTACCAGTGGTTCCTGATGAAAAAAGTATGTTCGTGTAAGCTCCCGCTGGTTTCTCTACAGCAACATATTCCACGCCTCTGAAAGAACAGTTACAATGTATATGTGTGTGTTCATATTTAGCATATATCATTCAATAGCAAAATTTACGTTTTTTGTCAAACAATATCGATGTAAGTACATTTCAAGACTCTTTTCAACACAACAGAAAATTCATAATATATGTTTTGATCCAAAAACTCCAGTTGTCAGTTGTCACCTACACCAGACCATCCTAGCTTATGGATTCAATGTTATTTTCAGATCTCCAAAACACTATTTAAATCTTCAACCAATGCAATAACAAAGTACTGTGACTGTACCTCAAATTTCTTGCCTTTCCGAGAAAGTCGTTCCAAGACAAATCATTCTCACGCAGGTTCATACTGATGCTAGAGCCTCTCGCTGGGATAACGATTGCCACAGGTGCTTCTGCATCAACGACTCTTCTGCATAATGGAATAGATAATATAAGACCAATGCATCTCCAGAAAGAAAACAACCTTGCTGGATTACAAGAATCACACCTATAGAGAGGAATACTTTTGTCACCACGAATGATCACATCCTGAAAACAAGCAAGACGAACCGAAATGAAGAAGTAAGAATTTGCTGGTTTTTATACAGCAACCGGTAACGAGAGATTGATTTTACCTGAGTAAATATGGCTTTTGCTTTTGAGATCTTAAGGCGTGTTGATATTTCTTGAGGAGAGAAACTATCAGCTATGGAAACAACTACGTGGCCTGCTAAGACAATGGCAAGGTATATGACCACAGACTCAACATTCATCGGCATATCAACCGCGATTGCAGACTCTTCCTCCAATTCCAAGGCATTAAGAGCATGTGCAGCTAACCTACACCATAACACTTGGAAAAATTGGAACCAACAAAGGAATTCATTAGCATTCCTCACCACAAGGATGAGAATTCATACCAGACCTGTGCTCGTAACTCGACAAGTGTCATGGTGTTGACCGGAAGATAATCGCTTCCTTGGTCACGCCATCGGATCGCAATGTCGTCTGATCTTCTGTTGAGACCACTGGTCAAACAATTTCTTGCGGGATTCAAGTAGGCTCCAGGAAGCCAATTACCTCCGGGATTATCTCCAGAGGTATCATTTTCTAGAATGCGCTTTGGAGGTACTGAAAACAGTATGTTTAACTCATCCAGAATAGTTCTCCAATACACCTGCGAGAAGTAACAGTTAGAACTAGAAAAACTCAATAAACAAAACATGATGATACCACGTTGTTACCTCAGGATTTGATACGGAGAATTCTTGAAAGCTCGAGAAGCTGGAAATGGGATTCTTGTAATGTTCACCTAACAAGTCTTGGCCACGCCTTTCTAGCAAACCGCCAACGTTAGTTAAAGAAGCAACCTTCCTATGTGTATATACAAAAGGCAAAAGCACAGCAAACAAATTTTAATATTATTACAAACGGAAAGATTAAGGTAAAACAGTTTGTTGATTGACATACGGGTCGGGTATCCAAGCGGGTGGGTCGGGTCCGAAATTCTTGTAGCAACCATGATACAGCATCTGGTGGAAAGAGAAAGGGAGATTAGGGTGAAGGATCCGCCGAGAAATCTGAATCCACGTCTCCGGCGGCGTGGCGGAACCGTAATTACGAATAATCTCTTCGAGGTCTCTGTGAAGACTCTCCGCGACATCGCCGGAAATCCCTAGAGCTTCGATATCAGACCTCGTGATTGAGTCTAGNCCCTTTTTTTTTTTTTTTTTTTTTTTTGTTGAGACAGCTAACACAGAGCGAAACAGGTGAAAGAGAGAGAGAGTGAAACTTCTCCACGTTATCAAAGAAAGCTATTAAGTGCCACGTGTCAATCTTGTCCTGATCTCTGACATTACTTTCCACGTCTGATTAGTGATTATCAATCTTCTTGTTGTTTTTTTTGTATCATGCATGTTACCATCGTTATGGGAAAGATCTAAAGACGAAATTGTTAACAAAATTATCTGAATTGATCTAAAAGACAAGTAATAATTCGAAAATCTTTCTCTCAAAAGTTGAGAAATGAGTGAAAAAAGAACAAGGCATTTTTAGCTATATATATAATAAGATACATCATCATCTTGTTTTCAGTCGGAGCTAGGAAGGAACTTGGTTCCGGATCTAGTACCGAGGCCTGCCGGAATAATCCGAGACGGAGACAAGACCTGTGCGAACGAGAAGTTGTAAGAATCAGTGCCTAACCGGCTCTGCAACCATCCTCTCCCACCGGAGAAACCATCTGTCACAATCCAGCAATTCTTAAACCCAAGAACCTTTAACGTTTTCGCCACTATTTTAGCTGAATCCGAGTACCTACGAGCCAACAAAACAAAAAAAAACAAACAAACACCAACAAAAGATGAAATCTGTTTGTTCAAAAAGATTCACAAAAGTCTTGTAAAATAAAAACTCACGAGTCCATGATGATGATATTAGAGCCTTTGTTGACTCTCTTGAGGTAAGAAATCTTTAACGCAGCTATCTCTGCTTCAACACGTCTCGAGTTCCTCACGATTCCTTTTACTTTGTTCGGTAGCTCTTCTAATCTGATGATGATAGTCAAAAGAACAAGGTCATTGTTTCTTTCAAGTTTTCGCATAAGAAAAAACACCAAAAATATCAAAGCTTAAACACACTTACGGAATGGCGATCATACGGTTCTTAGCACTTGAAGGGAGACGAGGAATCCCAGCTTTGTCCTTTTCTTTCTCTGATCTGACATCCACCAATAAGTAGTTCTTGGTACACAGAAGATCAAGCGTCTGAGCCGGCGTGAGATCACCTGAAAACACAATCTTCAATGATCTGTTTCCTAAACAAGATATAATAATCTGTATGGAGTTTTGAGTGGCAAGAAATCGAGGTACCTTTGTAACCACGGAAGTTAAAAGATATGAGAGACCAAACAGGAGGTAGGAGAAGGTAAGCAAGAAACGCTGCACCAGCAGTAACAACGATGATACTAGGATCAGCTGAAGAAATTGTATCAATGGTCGATGAAGCAATCGGCTTAGCATCTTCAAACGCCTTTGTTGTCTGTTGCGCCACATCTGTTACTGTCTACACATCCCCAACAACAACAAAAAAAAAAACAGAAACAAACTTCTTATTTGACGTTCCCAAAACCTAAGATTGATGAGTTCTAATGTAAGAAAAAATCTGACCTTTGCAGCGTTATAGACAGGCTCTGCATCAATACCAGAGCTTTGCATTGCTTCTTGGGCTTTCTTTGAAGCCTCTGAGAAAGCAGGAGAGGCAAGCTTTAAGGCCTCTTCGCCGGCTTGTTTAGCGATGGGCAAGGCAGTGTCAAAGGCTGGTTTAAGAGCATCTCCTACTACTTGGAATACACGCTGCGTTGCATCGAAAACACTCGAGCCAGTTTCTTGAACTTGGTTGATTGTTTTCTCCACCTGTTAAGAACATAGCTAGGATTCGTCAAGAATTAGATTTCAGAAAGAGAGAGAGAGAGGAGTTAGGTGAGATGATGATTACTTCAGTGATAGAGGAGACGATTTGGTCCTTGGGGATGGAAACAGCAGCTTTGGCTTCGTGAGGAGGAGATGCGAAGAGAGATAACAGAGAGATTGAGGTTGGAAGTGCGACAGAGATTTGTCTAACTGATCTCTTCTTACAATACGAAGAAGAAGAAGAAGATGAAGAAGGAAGAGTGAGTTTCGCAGCTACTGAAGACTTCATAGCCATCTCCGCCATAGCCATGGTTTCTCTGCCACTCTTCAAATTAATGTGACAGAGAGAGAGAGAGAGACAAAGAAACGCTGGTCTTGTCAAGCTATTTCTGAAGTCTTTAACATTATCAGAAATTGAGTTTACGGTTGTGAGCGTCTCTTGAAAAAACGATCGAATAAACGGAGGATTTGGATGATAGCTACTGATTGGTCAGGCTAATCCTACGTGGCAATTGGTGGAGCAAGCTGAGCCATCCATTATCGATCCAAAATGGAATTGGTTGCTTTTGAATTTTGATAATTCTTTATGTATATATGTCATACGACATTTTCTTGTAGTTATAAAGTAATAAACCTTGGAATAATAGCAGAGTTTTACCACAGAAATTTGAAAACCAAACATCATCATCCTATATATGTATGAACAATATAACCCAAAACTGCAAAAAACTTGATCCCACACAAAACCAAGTATCTCAAAGATTTACTGATTTTTGTTTAGATCCCATTCTTCCGGTTTCCTTTCTCTCTTCTGTAGACTCAATAAGTGAAGTAACCACCAAAACCACACTTAATTCAACAACCCTCTCTACTCAAAAATCTGAACTTACTTTAGTTTATCCAAAATCTATTTTCTATTCATACTAATTTGCCGCATGATGAACAAAAACACACCAAATCACTAGCAGTCTAGCTCCATATAATTTACAAATATATTTTTTCACGTAATGTGTAGTAAGTGAGTACCCCATATAACTAGATACCTAGACCTTAAAAGTGAAAAGAAACAAGCTCACACATATTAGCAATAGAACTTTATTAAATGATTCACCAATTAAAACGCTTAGATAAAAGGCCTGCGAAATCCCATGTAAAGAAGAAACTCAAACCCGGATTTCCATGATGCCGGTTCATGGATTACATCACTATAATGGAATGCTAGTATTAAGTTCATGTTTGTCAAAGCACAAGCCTAGAAAAGTGATATCAGATCATATTAGTTAGCAGTGACACCATCAACACATATTCTATAGACAATAACATAAGAGAATAACTATTTTCTCATGTTTTACCACCCTCCAGTGTGGGGGAATCAAAGAAAGGTCATGAGTCTTGATTTTGAAGAACAAGATTCTCCTTTTATTACCTAGTTTGAGAATGGAATCATGTTACCATTTGAAGTTTGCTCCAAGGAATATTAAAACCCACGAGCTCAGGAATCTAGCCACTATACCATATTCCCTCACCTTTTTTCAATACAGCCAAAGAAGGGAGAAAAAAGGAACACCAATAAAATGTCTTTTCCATTTGGTGGTGACAGAAAGAGACACAAAAGTTTCCCGAGTGAATTTGATTCTTCTTGAACATCCACTTTCATAAATAGCAATGAGATAACACGCATAAGGAACAGTAAGTAGCATGGCTCGCTAGACTGTTACTAATCAACAGTCACATTAATTGCATCCGAGATCACAGAAAACCTCGAGAGGGTAACAACATAGCCATCTTCAGGCCAAAAAAAAAAAAACATAAATGAAGAAAACAAGGTAACCGACATTATCATGAAGCTGTAACCATGGTAGGATTTAAAGATAGGTGTATCAGTCAGTAAATGATAGACTAGAAGNCCAAAAAAAAAAAAAAAAAAAAAAAAAAAAAACCTTTCAAAGAGACAAGAATCTACTCTCTTTACTTGCTTTCATTGCCATCAATCACAGCCCAAGAACAAACGTTCTTTTGTTATTTTATTTAACAAGAACTTGACTAGATTTCATTGTCCTTCACTTACGAGTTACAGCTACAAACCGCAAGAAACAATACTTTCAGTTAAATCTGAGATTAATTTAAAATTTAGCAGCTGAGAAATTATTTACATCGAAAAGTATATTTCTCTGATTGGTTTTCTTCTTAGCATTCAAATAGACTAAAAACAAAACAAAACAAAAAGGCGACAAATCAGGAAGGGTAAGCGCTGGATGCAGAGGTTTATCGATCGATTCATGCTTTCCATGTATGTTTTGTTCCAACATCGAAACAACAAAAAATCTCCAGGAATTGATCGATGAACCGCTGCCTCCAGCGACTTCAACTTTCATCATATTCGTCAACGAATAATGAGCAAAGAATAACAAAATCACAGATCTGAGAAATCATTGATCAAGAAGCTGGATCTCGAAAGATAAAACATACTGTAATAGATAAATTTACAGAGAGGTAGATGCAGAGTAATATTTGCGATATGAAGCCCCCATATTATAGATATATATATATATATAGAGAGAGAGCAGAGGAGTGTGGTTACATCATATGCATGTGAGAATAACTTGAATGAAGGAGAGGTAATCTGATGAGAAACAAACAAAGACCAAACGAATTTTGAAACAAGGAATCTGATGACTCACCGTTTTCTCCTTTTGCCGTACATATTTCTTTACTCAATCCTCGTCTTTTGTCCTTTTGGTCAACAAGTTTTGAGTCCACTTTTTTTTTTTTTTTTTTCGATGGTCGAGAAACTATGAAAATTTAGGAGACCAATGATTCTCCTTTTCTGGTAACAAAATAAAAATATCTGTGTTTTTATAGTTAAAAGGAAAATATAAACTAAATGAATATATAAGATGTGGAAGACTTTTGTCTAGTACTTCAGTTCCAGGCTTTGGCATCAAACTTGACTTTACTTCGGTTCCCCCATATTCAGATTTTTGGATAAATCTTGATCAAGATTTTATATTTTTAGTTTTTACAAAAATATTCGTTGCTTGATTATCATATTATGTCATTTATTGTATGCTTATTTATGGAATACACACTAATCTGAGTTGATAGTAAATAATTAGGGTTTGATCTGCGCCATGCGTAGAGTGAGAAATTTACGGGTTATATTTTTTAAAATAAATAATTAATTAAAAACTATATTAAACCAAAACTACTTATAATTTAAAATTGTTTATTAAATCAATATTCATAATTTTATAATTTTTTATCATTGTGATTCTTTTTATAAAGTTTTATGAACAATTATACTTCTACATTTCCAACGTGAGACTTTTAAAATATTTATAATATTTTACATATATTTAATTTGAGAAAATAGTAAATATATGAGAAAATAATCATTGAGAAAATTATTTTACATAAGTTACCTTTAATATTTTACACTAATCTGGGATGATAGTAAATAATCACTGAGAAAATTACAATTAAAGGCACATTTCAAGAGTTTAATAACAACTAAAAGCATTTTGTGTTCTTTAGTAACTTTGCCCACTTTTTAAAAAACTTTTACATGAGTAAAAAATAATAATATCCTTAGTTAAAATAAATTAATATTTCAATATTACTTCCCATTCTCTCTCTTCACCTCCTTTCATCGTCTTCTTTCACGCCTCCACCATCGTCTTCTTTCACGCCTCTTATGCAAGGCAAATCGTATCTGAGTTTCTTTTTTTGGAGTTAGGAAAAGATAAATATAGCTGATTTCAGTTTCGTTGAAGTTTGGAGTAGATGAATCTGGATTAACTTGCGATTATGTCCACATCTACATATCCAATATCCAAGCAGTCTTGTCCATGTCGTCAGGTGTCCATCTGGACATCATTGTTTGGATAATTGTGTTTTTGAGATACAAATGAATATGGCATGACTCAAACATCACCATCGAATTGGTATGTGTAGCAAGTTTCTACATACACATGAACAATAACAAAAAAGTCTAATCATTTCATTGTTAATGCTAATGAAAAGAACAACCCAATGTATTCAAAATTAGTTATAAACATAGAACATCTAAGCAAAAAGAACAATGGTATTGTCTAGTCTAGAACAACAATGATCTATCTGAGTGGAAAAATGAACAAAACATTGCATTTACCTGAACCATTTGATTGGACCATCTCAATGAGAATAAAAAACACAAATATCATGCAGCTGCTTCATCTGAATGGTCCATCCAATTAGATCATCTGGATCAGCCAAACAGGCCCTAGAACTTTATAATTAGTACGATACAGAAAACTTGCAGTATAATAATGTTCCAAGACACAAATAAAAATGTTCAAATGAAATTAATGAATTAAGAGAGTAACCCGTTCCAATAAACCCCTATTTGAAATCTCTGTCTTAAACCCTAAAATAATTTGTGGAGGCTTTCATCTTCATCCTCTGTAATCAAACGGATCTCAAATGTTTGCTGCTTCGATGAGAACACTAATCTCTCCATCTCTTGCGCCTTTCTCTCTTCACCTCCCTAAACCTGCTCTCTTCTCTAAGGTTCTCCGCGCCTCCCACTATTCTCTCGCCAATCTCGGCCTCCCGGTGAACAGATTCCCCATCGTTTCGCCTCGTTCCGCGGTTTCCAGCAGGGAATTACAGACGGAGGCAGCATCTCAGTCGCTCTCCTCCTCCTTCTCTTCTCCCGGAGAGATACACGTCGTCGTCGGCCCTATGTTCTCGGGGAAAACAACGACGCTTCTCCGCCGTGTGCTCGCGGAAAGGGAATCCGGGAAAAAGGTAGCGGTTATCAAATCGGATAAAGACACGAGGTACTGTGTTGAATCGATAGTGAGCCACGACGGTGAGAAATTCCCTTGCTGGGCTCTTCCGGACTTATCGTCTTTCAAGGAGAGATTCGGGTTAGATGCTTATAAGAATCAACTGGATGTGATTGGGATCGATGAAGCTCAGTTCTTCGGAGATCTCTACGAGTTTTGCCGCGACGCTGCTGATAAGGAGGGCAAAACTGTAATTGTAGCTGGACTGGACGGAGATTATCTGAGGAGGAGGTTCGGGTCGGTACTGGATATAATTCCGATTGCGGATACGGTGACGAAGCTGACGTCACGGTGTGAGGTGTGTGGGAAGAGAGCTTCGTTTACGCTGAGGAAGACGGATGAGAGAGAGACGGAAATCATCGGAGGAGCGGAAGTGTATATGCCGGTTTGTCGGAGTCACTATGTGAGCGGTCAAGGCGTTTTGGAGACCGCTCGCGCCGTTTTGGATTCTTCCCACAAAACGCAAACGCAACGCGCGGTGTAGCAACTACCAACTCCATTGTAACGGGGTCGTTTCAGAGATTCGGCTTTAGAAGAAAAAGAATGTTTGAACTTTGGATCAGTGATTAGCTTTGATTTCGAAATTTTTGTGCTAAATCAGTTATTTGAACCCGGTCTGGACTTCAATTGGATTTAGTGATCGCTGCAACCACTCGTTACAAATCAATTTTGAAAGTACGTTTAACTAATTGAGGAGAAAACAATAAAACACAACATGATACCATTGTTTTTTTTTTTGACTACAAGTCTTATAAATAAAAGGCTAATACAATGTAAGCAATTGTTTACCGGCAAAAATAAAGGTCAATAGACCATTAAACTGATGAACCTACGAACTAAGCTCATCATTTGTGAGATGTATGCAAGTGGTCTGATGTTTCCCGAGTTAAGTCACACAGCCAATAGCTCTGATTTGGCTTCAATCTCATCGCCTACGCTTCTCCCGCCTTGACTCTTTCTTTTCTTCGTCAGTGCTGTAACGCGAAGAAGAGGACTTCTTGATACTGTGATGCTTTGTATGCTTCTTGTGGCTGCTTCTCTTCTCTCTAGAAGATTCTCTCCGCTTTCTTCTAGATCTTGAACCATGCTTGTCCCGGCTGTGGTGGTCGTCGCTCGACGAGTCGCTCTCTGAATCATAGTTTCTATGCCGCCTATCCTTCTTAGATCGTTTTCTCCTCCGTTCATCTCCTGAAGATTCGCTTGATGATAGATCGTCTCTGCCACTCCGCTTTCTTGGCGTTTCCTCTCTCTTTGTTCTACTTCGTTCTTCTTCAGACCTGAGTGTGAGGCTGTTCGTTTTCTCCTCTGATTGCTCTTTCAATTCAGGTCTTTTCTCAGAAGATGCTTCGGATTTGCCTTTGGACTTGTTATCTTCTTCCATTGGCTTCGTTGCTTCCGGGTACGTGACATCAGAAGGTACTTCGAAACCTAGCTCTTTCCCTAGAGATTCTAGAAAATCACCAGCTATCAGTCGGTTTAACGTTGTTGCAGCCGCTTCGTTCGTCTTTTCTTGACCCTCGTGTCTCTTTCCATTCATAGGTTGTTCTTCATCATCTTCAGAATCGTCAGAAAATATTGCCTACAAGTGAACATGACTGAATATTAATCGACTGAAAAATTACATTTGACTTAGCATAAACTTTCTCAGACAAAGACATCTTCTTCTTTACCTTGTAAAGATCAACAGGTCTCTCCACATTCTCCACTTGTACCTCGACTTCAGGCTCTTCCACTGATGCCTCTTTCTTAGGTTCTTGTATATCAGAGACTTGACGTGCTCCCGACCCAGATGCAGCTTTCACTGTATCCGGCAAGAATATGAGAGAATCCATCTTGTTTCTCGCTCGTGGAGCAGTTGCCGGCTGTAAAATTGAAGGGAAAATGTATCAGATTGAATCAAACATTAAATTTTAAGCAAGAGCAAGACCATGACACTGAAAATTGCATAATGTACCCCATGTTAGGTTTCTTTCTAGATAATACAGTGAGTTGCCAACACCAAAATGAGAACATTCCAGGAATAAGACATTATTGTATAGGACGAGCTATCTTCTAACGTTCAACGAATATAAGGTTTAAATGGCATTCCGGGAAGGGAAGCGAGGAATCGTTTATTTACCTTTCCCATGAAAGGATCAGGGAGATCAAAGCGTTTGCACAGAAGAGATGCAGGACGCCATTGGAACTCTTCCCTTTTAGGGTACGTCGTACTCGATTTCATATCTACCACTCCAGTGTCTTTAATTTGCTGCAAAAAAAAAAATATATATATATATATATTTACATATGAGTATAGAACCTCCAATGAACAGAATAACTGCAATGAAGATCCTGTAAACATACCTCTGTTCCACCAGAAGTGAACTGGAGCCCTCCTGCAAGGAAGTCGATAGGCTTTTCAGTAGCTCGTCTGACCTCCTTGTAAGCTTTTCCTTTCTCAATCGCCTCAGCTGCAGCCTCAAAGTCTAGCCTCTCTTGAGCACGAGCTGACTCCGACATGCTGTTAACCCTGTCGGAGTTTGTTGTACGCAATCCTCCTTTGTATTTCTCCTTGAGAAACTGCTCAAATCTTTCTTGTTTCGCCAGGTCATCTTTGAAGGGCTTGATAGCATCTGCTGCCTCTTGCTATTTCAAGAAGAGAAGGACAAGACTAGAATGTTAGTCCAAGAGAAACAAAGGGAGAGCATTTCCCTGAAACACAATTACCAAGTGTAATCAAGTTAAACGTCTTATAAGGTGTGAAGTTGGGTTACTTACAGATGAAGCTGATTTGGTGAATGTGTCAGAGAGATTGGTCGGGAACTGGAAGGAGCCTCCAGAAGAAGCAGATGCATCAGTTTCTTTCAAACTTCTCTGCAATGGCTTTTCCCCCAATAAGCTTCCACGTGTTTCTGCAGACATTTTCTGCACGCTTGGAGAGGGCTTAACGTCGAATAGCAGCTTACTTTGATCAGTGCGCTTTTGTTGCTCCTCCCACAGCCTTCTTACGTAGTATTCATGACCGTTACCTCCACGAAGAAAATCAAACAACTGGTTTGATTGGTTCTTCTCTCTAGAAAGATCTTCGTATAGTTTCCCGCAACGGGAAACAAAAGTTGCAAACCCATCGATCAAAAGTTTCAGATTATTATCTTCAGGGGGAGGAACATCTGGAGGAGCAGAAACAGTTGGCTTCGATTCAGCCTCACGAGGACCAGGAAATTTATGCCGGGCCACAAAGTCCTTTGGGATTTTCGGCGGATCAAATCTGGTACAATTTAAAACACATACAATGACATGAGTTAGGTATTTATGCAGATCAGAATAAATAGGCGTAATCAGAAAAGTCTGAGAGAAAGAGCTCCATTGGACGTGCAATTGTGTGATAATGAGTTAAAAATTCGTTTGTTATACCTCTCTACACTGTAATCAGAATTCGAGGCAGCTCCAAAACCTGGCAGATGGTTATGCTCTTTTGAGGTTAACCTCAGTCTATTGTCATTGCTTGGTCTTGCTGGCTGTTCATCCTCAATGACATAAGTCTGATCGAAATCGTAACCTGAAAGATATAAAAACATACAACAGATAAATCCAAAATTAGCACTTCAAAGCATCAAGCAGGTTTTTGCAGCTTTTACCAACATTATTCTGAATCACAGAAACAGTTCAAGCTCAACAGAAATAATTATTAACAAAGAACAACCATGAATAGAGAAATAGCCATCCTGTCCTTACCGGCATAAACATCTTCATCCTCCACATCAAGCTCCTCAAGTGCCCCAATGCCAAAACCCGGAGCAATCTTTCCTGCTGATTTTTTTTATTTCATATTAGCAACTAACACACCCCATGAGTAGTTGGCATGCAAAAACAATGCCAAGCAAAAGTTGGCATAGAGATACGCATGTAAGAGTATATAAGCAAAGAAGATGGAAAACTACAAAAGGGGAGTCAAGATCTTACATTTGGGTCCGAAAAGACTCTCCTTCATTGACAAAGGTTTTCTGAAGCCAGCCTCCTTACTGGCAGAAAGGCGAGATCTTTTCTTCTCTACAATTCAGATAAATGAAATGTTAAGTTAATGATCAAGAATCCCTGACAGGATAAACATCAGAAAAGTCCAAAGTAGATACCTCTAAATTCAGGAGCATGCTTAAAAGGATCATATCCTAAACCATGTAAGTCCTGCTTCGGATTGAGAACATATACCTGCAACAGATAAAGGAGAAACAAAGAATATCATCACAATCAATGTAACTGAAGGAAATATCAAAAGAACTTCTGCAGTAGATTAACAGATTAACAAGAGAAACTGGAACGTTGACTCACAGGAGTGCTTTCAGAAAATTTAATATCTTCACTAAATTGTGGATCTAAAGAAGTTTCCACTTCAGTCTCTGGAACGAATGAGTCGGAAGTTTCCTTTGTTTTCTCATCAGCAGAGAAGGCTAGGAATGCTTTTCTAGCCTCTCTACGAGCATCTGCACCATCAAGATTATAGAAGAGAGAGGCAGGTTAAAATGGATTAACAAACAAAAAATACAGATTTAGGAGTAATAATAAGGAAAAAGAAAAGTAAACAAAACAGAGTAACTTGCTGTGAATTTTCAAAATAAAAAGGTACACCCAATGGTGCACAGAAGAAAATTATGGGAAAAGTTCAAACCTGAACTAGCACGCACATCCTTTATAGAATGACCACGCCGCCATCCCATCTTTACCAAAAGTTTGACCCCTGAAACAAAAGATAGAAGCATATGTGTGAGATCAGGATTTCTTTACTTTATGCATTGGAGAAAATACAGAGAACCGAAAAATGGAGGTTATGCAAAATTTTAACGAGGCTTTCAGAAACAAACCAATTGACTCTGAAACTGGAGCAACAAGTTCGTCAGGCACTGGGCCAGGTATGGCTGATGGCCTGTTATACAGAAAACAAAAATTTACAAACGAAGCATAAAAATCTAGAGATACCAACTTCATAGCCAACTCAAATGAAAGAAAAGGAACTTTAAGTTGTAGCAACTTATTATCAAAAACAAAGTATCACAATCTCTAACATTATTAGCCATGCCAAAGTAAAATGGAGCAACCTCCCAGAAGCAGCCTTAGCTGCTAAGAAACTGCAGAGTGTAGCAGACAGATTGATAACAAAGAGTGGGATACCGATCTACTTGAATCCTGACCAGGGGTCCAGGCTACAACAATGCATGAGAAGCATAATGGAATATGACAGAAAGTATAAAGAGACCTCTCATGCTGTTCTTTCTCAGCTTGCTTGCGAGAATGTTCAGCTGCTGTAAAACCAAATGTGTCAAACTGTGAGCTTGCAGACAGTGAATGGCCCTCCAACTCCTGAAATGCAAAAGCATTAAGAGTGGCTTAACATTGTTTAAATAATGTTACTCACTTTCCCTGCTACCACTGAGAAAGTTTTACAGAAGGAAAATGCAATACACAGTAATCAATTTTTTTGACGAGCTTAAACAAAAATGACTTGTAATAAAGCTTTAACGATACTAACAAGGATAAAAAGATGAAACATACCGCCCTTTCATCTTCATCCAGAAAGTCTGAAATACTTTGCTTTCTCGCTCCAGCTCTGTTCTTTCTTGATGACGTAAACGACTGTGGAGCCCATCCTGAAATTCAATATAGATTGTAAACATCAAACTAGGGATGAAAATCTATAACCATACGGTTAAATTTAATTTTTTACCCTCTTTTGACCCCACTGTATTGTAATATCCAGCAGAATATCCACCGGTAAATGCTCCATGGAACCTTCTCCGGCCTTCTTCATCAGTAACCTGAGGATATGAAACTCGAGAAGTTAGCAGTTTCCCATAGAATATGACTATGTACAGACTGACGTTATTTCCAGTAAAACAAATCATGGTGGACAAGGAATTCTGAAGCAATACCACGCATCTATTTGTATGGAAAATTTTGTGCACACATGTTGCTTCGATAAGTTTTCATTGAGAGACCAAGGAAGATGCCAACACTTATTAATGTATATTTCAAAATACCTTGAAGGAAACGCCTATATGCAGATTATCAATCTAATAACAACCCATAGATACATAACTAAGCAAGAACAAACACAAAAATAACAAAATTTCAGATACATAATAAACATGATCCTCAGTATCAAACCAGTTTCAGTAGAGACATTCACTGCGATTTCCTTTCTAAGATTAATTCCTTTATACTCACAAGTTTTCAAGATGTTTTAAGCTCCCACTACTCCAATTTCAAAAGCGTGGAGAACTAACTAAGCTCTCAGAATCAAAGAAACAGACACCGAGAAACTTCCATGTTCATGGGCAAAGTGTTTCTCGAGATGTTTGATTTCTCTAATCATCAGCAACTAAACAGACGACTAGAAGAATCAAAGACTCACCTCTTGCTTCCAAGCAGGTAGAGTTCTGAGGTTGCCAGAAGCCCCAGCGACTGCCTTCTTCTTCCGGCTCGCGATTTCTTCCTCGCGCTCTATTGGCGTCCCGTGAAATACGAAATCCTCCTCGTCTGACCCCATTCTCTTCACCAATCACCACCGAGAAAACCAGTAAATTCGAGATTCTGAAGGAGAGTTCCGGAGCGGAATCAGAGTCTGAGAATGATGAGAAGGGAATATGGGCCTGGTTCGGGTCAATGGTTGGCCCATTTAAGTTTTGATTTATTTAGCTTTTAATAAATTTAAAATTTCCCATTTCTTTTATTTTTGTAAGGGAACTGAAATTACCTTCACGCGCCACCTCTACGTTAGGTAAAAAGTGGTTCTCACGCGCTTTGTGTCTTCCGTTTGCCCCAATCGACGACTCTGCTAGAGAAGGCGAAGGAGAGAGAAAATTCCTCCGATAAGATTCCGTACAGTCCGATCGACTTCCCGCCTCCTGATCTCGCCGCGACTCGGCAGAATCGTCTGCTCTCCGACTTAGATCTTGTTGATTCGTGCTTCAAACCGTGTTGACTCAGTTACGGTGAGTCGATTGTCTTATCTCTATTTTCTCATTTTCGATTATCCCCTTGATTGCCTCATATCCCGATCTTCGTGTACGCATCAGTTCTATAGATTAAACGATGGATCCAATGGATATAGTCGGAAAATCAAAGGAAGACGCTTCCCTTCCAAAAGGTTAGACTTTAAACCGCTCTTTCGATCCACTGACCTTTAACTTTTACCCATTTTGTTCTTTAATTGGTAAGTTCTCGATGGTTTCGAATCCACTGTTATGGCTCATCGATCATTGATGGATAATTGAATAGGATTTGTGAATCTAGCTCTATATATATTTGAAAACAACTCGATCATGAGCATCAGAAACTCAAAAGTTAAATCCCAATTTGTTTTCTTGCTAAGAAATATGTTTGTTTTTGTTGTTATTCTCAGCTACGATGACTAAAATCATAAAGGAGATGTTACCCCCAGATGTCCGCGTGGCTAGAGATGCTCAAGATCTTCTTATTGAGTGTTGTGTAGGTAAGATCTTTCTCTACTTGCTCCTCATTCTCGGTTTGCTTACTGCGTTTTTTTATTGTGGACATTTGTTTGCAGAGTTTATAAATCTTGTTTCATCGGAATCTAATGACGTTTGTAACAAAGAGGACAAACGGACGATTGCCCCTGAACACGTTCTCAAGGCACTACAGGTGTTGTATTACAATGAGATTCTCATCCATGTCACCTTGCCAAGAAAATATATCATTTTTTTTCGCAAATTGCAAATGAATTTCTGTTGATTTTGGCTATGAACAGGTTCTGGGTTTTGGAGAATACATTGAGGAAGTCTATGCTGCATATGAGCAACATAAGTATGAAACCATGGTAATAATCCTCTACTTGTTTTCCTACTCTTTTAGCTTTTAAGACCGAGAGAAGTAGTAGAAACCCTTAGCATTCCTACGGTTTGTAACTCTATAGCAGGACACACATAAGAGTGTGAAATGGAACAGTGGAGCTCAGATGAGTGAGGAAGAAGCAGCAGCTGAGCAACAACGTATGTTTGCAGAAGCACGTGCAAGAATGAATGGAGGTGTTCCGGTGCCTCAACCTGAAGAACAACATCCAGAAACCGACCAGAGAAGTCTGCAAAGCTAGCTAATTGAAACCATAAGGGTAAACTTTCGATAGTCCCTTGTAAGTGCAAAATGTGTCTGTCCTCTGTTTATATGCTCTTAGTATAATATAAGCTAGTGTTCTATGATCTAAAACCATTTGTGATTCAGATGTAATTAGTAAGCATTCCTTGTTTTGTGTTACTTCACTTGTGTCTTGTGTAAACACGGTGGGTCAGGTCTACAGCAAAACGCATTCGAATTGATAATTTTACAGAGGGAGTGTAATCAAATTCAAAATCCTAATGTTTGTAGGTTGGGTGGTTTTATTATTGATTAGTGTAATCGTCCCATTAATTTCAACCCAGTCCATATGGTTTACACATATACAGTAACTGGATAATACAAATGACAGAAAAAGTATGCACTAAAATGTATACATCAATTTACTAACAGATTACTATCTTACCAAAAATATATAAAAACATGATGAATTATGACATCATTGAAGCATATAAAAGGTAGGGATGATTGGGGTGAGGGAGGAGTCGGAGAAGGGCAAGGTACATATACTAGGACCATCACCGGAGTGACGTGTCAGTTCGCAGGTCTCTGTTTACTCTGCACCCGACAACAACGAGAATCAGAACAGACCTATATCATATCTCTATTTATATTTATGACGTCAATAGATTTTGTCTTGGAGTATTATTTTTCGTTTGTATTGTAGGATTGTATTATTCTTCTATACAAGACAAAACCTGTCGAATGTTGTATGACCCTCGATGGCACGTCACACCAATCTTTATTTTGAGAGAATATTTCGTACTGAATTCAGACTGTAAACAATAATACAGATTTACCATTCATGAATAGTTAAATTCATTAAACTTTCCAGTATAAGACTATAAGTCCATACAGAACCATATTAGATATACATACTTGAACCACAACAATTTATGAAATTTCATCTGCTTATGGGACAGAAGAGGTGTTATTGAGGTGTTATTGGATTGATTATTTTAATGTATATGATTGTATTTTAAATGCACAATTAAATCCAGTGTTATTCAATTGTGTATTTGAACTTCTTGATTAAACAAAAAAATAAATAAATAAATAAACCACCAAATGAAGCACCTGTGTTTCAATTAATTTCGGATCTTGAAATCCATATTAGTATTGTGAAACAACGGATCGATGGGAACATATAATGGCTGAAGCCTGTTGATAGATATTAATACAGTTTTTTTTTTTTGCAAATGTAGATTTTAAGATGAAGTGATGAACTTGAACTCTGAATCATACAGAATGTATTAATTTTTAAAAACATAAGCACCATTCATGTTTTTAGGCGTTGAATCCGTCTGTGTCAAATTATTTGAGTTATCTAGTGTTTTTTACTTTTTTGTTGTCAGCTAGTTTTTTTTTTAACCTTTTTACTAGTACTAAATATATACAAAATATTATTCTTCTATGTCAATTGCTTTTCCATATATATTTTTTTCATAAACAGTTCAGTCTAAACCTGTTTGAAAACATCTTTCAACTTTATTAAAAATATGACTAGAGAGGTTGTATATGTAAAATAAAGATTTGATGTAAAGAAGGATTTGATAAGTGTACTAACACACTTTTTTACTGTATAAAGATTGAAGTCAAAAAAAGGGATGAGTCAAACAAGAAATGAGGCTCTTTGTGATTACCCCACATCGAAAATGAAACAACACACACTTTGTCTCCAGATTCCTTTCTTTTGTCATTTCTCGTGTTTCTCCCAAAGTATTCAACAAAACACAATCCTGGTTATTCTCTAATATCTTAAAAGCAAAATAACACCAAAAACCTATTAAATAAACAAAGATCCACATTCCTTATACTTTGACTACACATTCATCACACTATAATTTGTTTCTTAAAGCAAAATAACACAATACTAACATTATTGAGAAGAATTGTAGTATTGAGACGATTTAAGAGGAATGGAAGAAATAAAAATGAAGTCACTACTCACTAAGTAGAGCTGAAAAAAATAAAAAGTTAATTAGAGAACCACACTACCACAAGGTCGGTTTATTCTTTTCCTCTTTAGTAGATGAATTTTTTTCATATAGTTTTCTACTCTGGAGTTAATAAATTAACCCAAGTCGAATCACTTGACACCTATATTGAAAACTAAAAAGCAAAAGACAAATCTACACAAACTAAAACTATCATATTTCTTCTTTATTTTGCGAAATCGTTTTCAAAGATGAGTTGGTGGGTCCAGTCACAGTCGATTCTCTGTTAATGTATTATCTTCTCTCTCGCACCAACACACTCACAACGACAAGAGAGAGAGATAGAGAGAGAGAGATAGAGAGGAGAGAAGAGAGAGAGAGTTGTAGTCACCAAATAGACCAAACCCTGAAGTTAAATTCACACCAGCTACTTTGTTCATTACTACATCCATATCCACATTCCCTCTCTCTGTCTTCCTCTAAGCCTGAGCATCTTTCAATGGCGAGAGGAAATTCACATGACTTTACTTCCAAGAGACACAATAGTTTCCACTGGACACGAAAAGTCGGATCAGACGAAAACGATGACGTTTCCTCCCATAACCCTCTACCTGACAACACTAAACCCGTTTCCAAACAGAATCCTTCTTCCTCTGCCTCTGCCTCTTCCTCTTCCTCTTCTACTGTAATCACTCCCAAAAGGAAACTCCAATCCTTCGCCGTTTCTCGTCTCCGGTCAGTCATCGCTTCTCTCAGCAGAGCCCGACCCGGAAACCATTCCGGACTCGGGTCTCGGGTCGTGGGTACTCTTTTCGGATCCCGTCGCGGTCACGTGCATTTCTCAATCCAAAAGGATCCCGCTTCCCCTCCGGCGTTTATGATCGAACTCGCTACTCCGATTAGTGGTTTAGTCAAGGAGATGGCGTCGGGACTCGTCAGACTCGCTCTGGAATGCGACAAGGCCAAGGAGGAAGAAAAAGAAGAAGGGGAAAACGGAAATCGCCGTCACGGCGGAGGAGTCAAGACGAGGATCACAACTCCGCGGCGGTTGGTGGAGGAGCCGATGTGGAGGACTTACTGCAACGGGAAAAAGTGTGGATTCGCGACGAGGAGAGAGTGTGGTGAGAAGGAGAAAAAAGTCTTGAAGGCGCTCGAGATGGTTTCCATGGGCGCCGGAGTTTTACCGGAGACAGTGGATACATCCGGCGGCGACGGTGGCGGAGATATAATGTATATGAGGGCGAAATTCGAGCGAATCGTTGGGTCGCGTGATTCTGAAGCTTTCTATATGATGAATCCTGATAGTAATGGAGCTCCTGAGCTCAGTATCTATCTCCTCAGAATCTGAAGAAGACGATGATCCACCGAAGAAGGGTTTAACGGTTAATGAAGATTATCCGGTTTAATTACTTCAATAGTCGGTTAAGTGGTTATATAGCGATGTCTAATACTCCGAAGATCGTATTTGAATCGAAACGACATATCTATTATTGCAATTTGGATTAGATGTGAATGTGATCGATCGAATGATAATGTTTTAGAGCAGGTTTATTTTTGGGATGGTGGTTTAGAGGTTTTAAATTTTGGTATATGGATTTGGAGGGTTTGTAAATGTATAAATTTCGTTTTAAAATTTGTAATCTTTTGTTGTTTTTCATATATAATGTTTATGTTATTATGGGTGCACCGAGCCTGTAGAATCGTAATGATTAAAGTCTCGATTTGTTTCACATTCCATTAGTATATTTATCTGGTCACTAAATTATGATTTAAAGTGTAGAATCATCATTGATTTTCTCTGATCCAAGAATATTACACTGAATAGTATTGGACCATTTGGACCACATAAGACTACGCGTATCGACTATAACGACGCAATTATTTCTATTTTTATACTCTTTCTATTCTATTTAGATATATCTAGACTTAAAAAATATTCAGATAATTACAGATATATTATACCAAAATAACTTATATTTTAGAACAGAAGGAATACTAAATTTCCAAAGTTAAACCTAATTCGGGATATTAATTCTTCATTTAAAGATATAAATAACTTAAGAAACAAGTAAATAGAAATAAAATGATTCCTCAGTACTTTTGTGTATAGATTATGATCCGTGTTATTATTATGTTACGTAATAGTGTAATACTACTATTTTGTAAGGGCCTTATCGTCATTTAACGTTTTACTGGTGTCGTATGTCTTTTCCCTAGTTTCAAGGCTTTACTTTCTTTTGATTTTATCAAATACTACCAAACTCTAGTAATTAATCAAATAATTATGCAGGAGCCTTTGCTTTATACTTATTTTCATGGTATATTCAAATTTAATGGTAAAGTTATAGCACGGAAATAATTCAGACTCCTATATAATTCGTAAATAAAAGTTACATGCAATGTAAAAAGAAAAAGCTCATACGTAAATTTTTTGAATATTAAACGTTTTCTTTCCCCAGAAAAAACAGGTAGGAGTGTTCAATTTGGTAAAACCGAACCGAACCGAACTGAATCAAACCGAAATAGGTCATATGGTTTGGATTTGGATAAACCGTATAAACCGTATGGATGCAATTTTATATAAACCGTGGATATTGATATGGTTTGGATATTAACCGCAAAAACCGCAGAAACCGAAAAAATTCGAATATTTCTATATGTTAATATAATAGTATATTGTATACGCATATGATATAT
>OVBJ01000493.1:0-53564 GCA_900406535.1 Noccaea bulbosa | reverse complement strand
ATCTGATTTGTGATTTTGGATTCCACAGAGAGAGGAGGATATTTATCGTCTAGGGGAATGAATTGTCAAGAAGCGGGAAAACATATTGTTTTGAGCAGCACTAAATCTGGATGGTTCATATATTTTTAATCGACGGACATGAGGGGGCTAATATCATGATCCGCGTGAAATCATAACAGCCGTAGATACTAGTATATCCGACGGACATATCTCACTCTTCCTAATGCCGATCCATGTGAAAGTGCATACACCAATAGAAAATTATTTATTTAAAAGACCTTTATGCCCTCTATTTTTACTGAAAATACATGCCAAGGCCCATTATCCAATCAAATTATCTCACTTGGGTGAAATCAAAACTCAGTTTGTAAAATTGGGTTTCAAACTTTCAATTAAGAACGAGGGAAACATGGTACGCACGTAAACAATAAGAATAGAAGATTGTGGAGCAGTGAAATAATATGGACAACAAAATCAAAATTTGGCGGACTTTGATTACTAGAGAAAGAAATGTAGGTGCAAAATGTGTTGATGTTTCATTCATCATCATTCATTGTTATCCCCCTCCCAAACATTTTGCCCCCTTTTGATTTTGCTAAAACTTGCCTCCATCATAACTAAGATGCTAAGATGTTTCAAAATAAAGGATAAAAACGACAAACCAAAAAAAAAGACTCGAAAACTTTGGTCTTCAATCTTCAACCTCCTTCGCTTACAGCTCATCCTGCAAACCAAATCACCATATATAAACATCAACTTACTCTTAATCAAAACAAGAAACATGGATGAGTCAATTTGAAATGGCAAGTTTTTTTTGGGCTTAACATACATGAGCAGGGGCGTCTTTCTCTGGGGTTTCCTCGCTATCTTCGGATTTGCCCTCCTCGGTCTTAGATTCATTATCAGATTCATCTCCACCATCTTCCTCTGCCTCTTCTTCAGCCTGGAAACAATTAATACACAATAAAGTCAGGACCTTGGACAGAAAACAAACAAGACCTTAGAATCTTCATAAACCACAACAATTGACGACTTACATCAGATTCAGCAGATTCCGTAGGAGCGTCCTTGGATTCCTGTGACAACATAGAAAAAGATGATTGTCGTCTCAGATTATTATATTTTCCCAACTAACTCAAAGTCCAAACTAGCAAGGTATTCAATTCGGTTTTGTCTTTAGAGATTCTCAAGAATTCTCATAACTAATTAGGAGAGATGTGTAATTGAGAAAGTGTTACCTCTTCATCTTTCTTCTTCTCGATCTCATCGAAAGCTGCTTTCTCCGCCTGCAATACGAGATTATATTGACGATTCTGATCAGTAACCAGAAACAAAGTGAGTTGCGTTCATGGAGATTGGTATTTTAAACACACGTACATCCTTGAGCTTGCCCCATGTTTCATCTGCCAACTTCTTGGCGTAGTCTGGGTCATCGCAGATCAAGACATTGTCGAACAATGATCCTGATTTCACCTGAAATAGATTGATATGTATTTAGATGGGAGTCATGGGAGATCTTGGGATAGTTCACAGCGACAAGATCTATTACCTGCCACAATTCGATTCCAACATACTTCAGCTTGGGGAAGACATAGAGCTCTGGGTCATCCTTGAAGTCTGTATTAAATGAGTTAAATTAGGCACAGTAATTGTTGGGGAGCTAAATTTCATGCAAGTAGATAAAATCTGTCATATCCATACGAGCATGATATAAGAGTGTTATTTAAGCTGTACAAAAGACATTTTTCATGTTAAGAACATTAATGTGAGCTTATAATTCTCTAATTATATAGGTTCGACCACTGGGTTTAAACACAGATATCTTTCAAACTCTTAGAAGAAAGGAATTGCTTCAGCATTTGAGTTTTAGGAACACTTAAATAGCCATCTACTTAGGTAGAGATATGCAGGCATACCAGAAACCATAAAACAATGATGAACAGAAGTAGCTTTTGGCTTCAGAACCACAAACTACACGTATATAATGCAACATGAAATATGCACAATGGAAATGACAAGGCCGAGAGTGGTAATTTACCAGGGTTGTCAATCAGTGGAGCCTCCCACTTGCCCTTGTAGTTGGGGTTCTTGATTTTCTGAATTATAATATGACAACCTTGAGAGGAAGAAAGAAGTAGACCAGGTCATATACTTTTAGACAGGGAGAAAGACGAACCTTGGGCTTCCATTCACCCGTGTAGTTAGGGTTGGGAATGGTCGGGACAGTCCACTCACCATCTTCTTCTTCATCCCAGTCCTCAGGCTAAGAGAAAGGAAAAATAAGCAAATACAGAACACAGGAAGAGCTATTAGGTTTTGAATCAACTATAGACAAGGTGGAAACCTTCTTCGCATCGCTATCTGGGATCTCCTTTGGGATATCATCGTGTCCTTCAGGTTTCTTGTCTTCAGGGTCAGTAATGTACTCTTGCTCGTCCCAGTCCTCAGGCTGTAAAAACAGAGGCTCAGTTTTATGATGGATGGTGTGACGGGTATAATCAACATACAAGTAGTTGGTTCTCAGTTTAGTCTAGTTGTCCATAAGTCATCAAATACCTTATTGGCTCTGGGGTCCTTGATCTTCATGGGTGCGAGAAGATCCCAGTCAGAGTAGAGGCTGCCAGTTTGCTTCTCAACATTGTCAATGAGAATGCTGTAAGTAGCATCTGGGCGGAGGATGAATGTGTACACATGGGTGAGCTGGTCAGTTTCACATGGAACATCCTTCTTGATCAGATGGTTGGCTTCATTGTAGGTAAGGATAGCATGCACTTTCTTCGTGCTGTAGCCACAGATATCGGGACCAAACATGATGCTGCACGTAAAACGCAGACGTGTGTTATTTTGAAGTACTGATGTCAGTTGAGATGATTATAGTAACTTAGTCGTATAGAAAAAGAGATGAGATGGGAAACGTACCTGTATGGGGTGTCTCCACCAAATTTCTTCTGGTCAACATCACCACTGAGCAGCTTCATGTAGCCGCCACCACAGTCAAGCTTTTGCTCGTGCTTGACTGAGAATTGGAAGACTAAGGTTTTGTGCTTGTTACTGAATTCAGGGAACTCAGCTGAAATGGCGTAGAATCTGTAGTCCTCACTGGTCTGGATACCTGCAAGACAATGATAGTTGCAACAAAGCATTAACAAAAAAAAAAAAAAAAACTAGATATACGTGGGGAAACCAATGAATCATGATGATTCATGAGTCCATAACTAGCTCTGTAGGTTTAATCATACCTTTATCGTTAGCATCACCAGACCAATTTCCCGCAGTGTGCTTCCACTCCCCAGCAGCCTTGTCATCTTTCTTCCACTCAGACTTGACCCATCTGTTCTCCCATCCATCTTTAGAAACGAAGACAAATAGCAGAGGAGAAATATATGAATATCAGAACATCAAGACGGAATCCAACATAAGAGACACGAATTCTTCAAACGAGATATTGTTTAGAGTATTATATATTCTTCAGTTAGAATTTCAAATTAGAATATTGAACAAAAATGAAAACTAACAATGATTGCACCTAAGGCTTAGAGTGAAACCAGAAAGCTAGTTTTGGAAGCCGCAAGGAATAATATGTGGACTATCATCTCAGAGTTCATCAATCATTAAATCCTTAATCCTTACTCTCGTGATCTCAGCGGCCATTTCATGGGATCTTCAATAGGAATTTCGAATTAACGAACCCCAGAAAAATCAGGATCCACAATAATCCTGATCAAACATTTTCAAATTCATAGATCCATAATAATCCTGATCAAACATTTTTAAATGATCTTATCCGATGGAAAACGAGAATATCGTTGCATGATCGAAAATGGATCCATAGCTGGCAGCATTATCACATTTTAACTCAAAACGATGAAGATATCGCAAGCAGAATACAAACAAACACATGACTGAATCGATAACAATGAAATGTAGACAAGAGAGAGAGAGAGAGAAAAGTAGGTACCATCAAAGCGCTCCTCGAAGATAACTGCGGCGGAAGCGATCGCGAGAAGGCCGATAAGAATCAAAGAGACGAGGCTAGGGATTAATTTCACCATTGCTAATGCTAATACTCAGATCGAAGCTTCCCCGTGAGATCAGAAGATGATGAACAATACCTGGAGTATATATACCAATCCACGAGAAGCTGCTGCAAGTGAAGGAAGCTCTCAGTCTCATGGATTTTTAGCCTTCGCCACGTTGTAAATCTGCAGCCACGTGATCCAATCAATAATTGACACGTCAGACACGTTGGTCATTAAGAATGACATGGCGCTATGGTATTGGACTGTAACGGCGAAAGAAAGGTTCGTAAATAAGCCTTTAGCCAAAGATTGACACGTGGTTAATTACTAGCGGTCGGTGATAAATACTAAAAGAAGTGTGCTTTTCTCGTGGGGGAGAGAAACAAAAGAAGCAAATCTCTCGGGTGTTTTCGTTAAAAACACCGCTTGGTTTGTTAGATTGAAACGTGATCGTTCATCACCGTTGGATTTCACATCTAAACAAACTCTAAAAGCGTGGGCCGAGATATTTGGGCTGATAACTTTTAGCAATTTTTATCTTTGCGTTGATGGTTTCTTCGTGTGAAGGAGGAGGATTGATTTGCGTAAAAGCTACTCAAAATCTGACTTTCATTAATTAATAATTTGACAAATGACCCCATAGAAGCAAAGTTTTATTACAAAAATATGAACTTCTTTTAGCACCCAATTGATGAGAAAAACGTTAACATGAAGGTTGGAGTCTTTAAATACAAGACTTGAAATAAAGAGAAGGTTCTTATTATCTTATATATGTTGTGCTATGTTAATTGTGAATGTCCTGGAAGTTTAGCTACACCTCTAACATCCATCAATTTTCGAAATCTTTGAGCATCTGTAAATCTTCCAGAACCAGAAAAAACGTTAGACAAAAGCACATAATCTCCTCCATGGCCTTTCTCCAACTCCATTAGTTTCCTAGTAACCCTCTCAGCCATCTCAGGATCATCATAATCGCGACAAGCTCCGAGCAGCATTCTCCAAACCACAGCCTTTTGGTCGATCGGAATCTCCAAAGCAATCTTCTCTGCTTCTGCTAATCTTCCTTTTCTTCTCAGCATATCTACTAAACATCCATAGTGCTTCACATCCGGTGTGATCTTGTACTTGCTCACCATCTTGTTGAAAAACTCTAGAAACTCTTCTTCTGCTAAGCCTCCATGGCTACAAGCGTTCAAAACACTGATCATTGTCACTCTGTTGGGCTTCAATCCGAATCTCTCCATGTCTTTGAATACAGTAACCGCTTCTTTGCCCATTCCGTGCATCGCAAACGCCGAGATCATCGTCGTCCACGACACAAGATTCTTTCTTCCGTTTGGAATCTCCAAGAAAAACTTGAACGCGCTTTGGATACACCCGCATTTCGCGTAAGCGTCTATGAGGGAGTTTGTCACACGGACGTCACATGGAAAAAACCCTGTTTTCCCAACGTAACCATGGACCGAATCGCACATTCTTTGATCTCCAAAGCTCCAAACCGCTGGGAGAATTGCGAGAATGGTGATCTCGTTGGGCTTGATCGCGTCACAAGCAACCATTCTCGAGAACAAGAGTATAGCTTCCTTTGGTTTGTTTACTCGTGCATACCCATCAATGAGTGTGGTCCAAGACACCACCGTTCGATTCGGCATATTCTCCAGAAAGCTATGAGCTTTTTTGAACTCTCCGAGATTTGTCAGGCCGGTGATCATCACATTCCAAGTTACATGATTTCTTTCAGGCATTTCATCAAACACTTTATAAGCAGCACCAGTCATGTTTCCAGCAGAGAGATAAAGACCGACCAAAGCTGTCTGCACGTGGACTTGAATTCCAAAACCCAGTTTTACCGTCAAACCATGGATTCCGATTCCTAAGAGTAGATATGGGAATTGCGGATTCGAAGTCGCTTTCAGGAGAAAGAGATAAGTGAAGCTACCAAAAGGAGGGAGTCTCTGGGCCTGGTGGTGATCAGAGAAGAAATGGAGCTGTTGGAGTTGGTCGTAGAGGAAGTAAGCATGAAGCGGAGATTCGCTCAGAGAATAGGATCGAAGCAGAGGATTGAATAGAAAAAGTTTATCAGAGTTATGCTTCGGATGAAGGAGAAGAAGCCCACTAGTGGTGAAGTGAGAGTGGAGCTGGTGGATGATTCTCGGGTTTGATTCATTTTTGTGTACAAGAGAATGAAGGTGTTGAATCGTGAGGTTGTTCTCACGATGCTTAACCTGAGAAAGCAAAGTCGAATAATGCTTGATGGTGTAAGAGCGAAGAGCGATGGGTCTACTACATGAAGCAAACAAGAACATAATTTGTCCACGACTCCAGCAACAACTTATTTTGAGTAAGTAATATAGCAAATTTCAGCGCTGACATCTGGAGCCATTAGAATTAGGCACCGATAATTTATTGACTTTAATCTCTTGAGTCAGAAGAATTACATGAAATCCTCTAAAACCTTTAATTTTACCAAGAAGAAACAATCCTGTTAGTGTTTATACATCATCATCATTCGTTTGGCTTGGCTGCTCATAAGGGTAAGTAATATAGACTTTGATTGGTAACCAAAAATAAGGGTATTACAATATGTAATATATGAGGTAACCAATCATTTGAGCATCACATTTGTGATAGTACAAAATACATTTTACAAAAAGAGAGCATTTCAACCAAAAAGTGATGATACAAATGCTGAAACAATGGTTCAGTTGTAATGATATTTTGATGTAGTATAACAAAAAGAAATGATGGTATAACTAGTTAAAAGTAGTAGAAAATGTTAGCTAAAATAAATCCATGATGTCTTTGAAATAATGTGAGTTGATTTTTTTCTTTTAGCTAAAATTATTATTAAAACTAGTTGTTAGTAAGGATTGCAAAGATAGCAGCGAGATGAAGAATTCCGTTGTTGTCGCCTTCTCTTCCAAGTCGCTTCATCACTTCCTCAAGTCGTGAATCAGATATTGACGGCGGCGGAACAGGATTAAGCCTGCTGTGTAACACAGCGACAGGCAACATGAAACCTCCGACGAGGCCAGCAGCAAACACACCCATGCACAAGCGACTGTAATCATCTTCAAATATACACAAGAGTTGCACAACTTCAGTTTAGGGGAAAACGTATATTTTTAGCCGTCATGGAAGATTTGATGGCAAAGGGAATGCATCAGCATCAGGCAAATCAGGCAAATCAGGTATATATTTCATATTATTTAACTGAATCCGTAGCCGACAAAACGGCATGTTACGGTAAATCAATAGAAAATTATAATTCAAAAATCTAATGTGGCCAAACTCATACTAAGATAAATGAAATGCTGTGATTATTAAAAACTGATGAAATCTTTATATAATGGAGTACCTTTTAAAAAAAATAATAATAATAATAAAGCAATACATTAGAGCCATAAAAATGCATTGGATCAAAAATGCCTAAGCTCACCATTTAAATGACCGTTTTCTCCATTAGAGATGCTCTAAGCAGCAGGTTTTGGTTATGAGTTATAAAGCTCAGACTCGTAATGTAGAATCCTTAGTAAGGAAACAAAATAGTCCAATGAATCACTCCTATGACTAGTCATTAATGCTACGCTTTCTCGCTCTCTATGGTCATCATTATTCGTTTGGCTTGGCTGCTCCAGGATTCCTCCCAAACTGGATTATCATTGGCTTTCCTTTAAACACAAAACCATTTACAAGATTCTGCAAAATCACAAAGAACACATCGGTCACTTTACTCTTTTATGTGGTAGAGTAAATAAAGAAAAGCTTATGTCGTATCTTCAAGCTCAAAATGCTTGTCAATGGTTTATACATCTCATAAAGAGTATCCAGACTGAAATCGACATTTACAGAGAGCAAGAAGGTGTTTAGGGATTATAACCAGAGAACGATGTGCCACTTCAACAGATGGAAATGTCAAAAAGGCTTGCCCTCTCATCCTTCCTTCCTGTAATATTATAGATTCTCACATTAAAATCATAGTCGAAAGCAAGAAGACTGATGATAATCCAAGGCAAGTTATCAAGGTTATGGAAGTCCATAGACGGACGCATCACCTGCATCAGCCTCACGCCAAGACTGGATTTAGCTGCTTCAATGCTTCCAAATTGTGACCCTGCATAAATGCCAACATTCAGCTATGAATTGACTTCCAAAAAGACAAGGTATAAGCAGGTAACAACTCGTAAATTAACGACGATTTGACTAGCAGAGCTACATCTTACCGAATATGTAATAGAAATCATCAATAGTAACATCTTTGGCAAGGTTTTTGATATACAGCACAAGCGATGGATTCCCAGCTGTATAGTTCTGCACACAACAAAAACAAAAAAAAGCATTTTCCTCTCAGTGATATGCTTTTCAGAAATGACACTCTACATTTGAATTACATAACATGAACTACGAACATAGCCATGAAAGAGCTGCATAGACAATACACTTTTAAGCATCAAATTTCTATTCATGTATAGAGAATCCCCAGTAACTAACAAGTATGCATAGCCAATAAGCCAAGGTACATTTTCCATACCCCAAAAAAAGAAGGCTGGAATTGAGAAGTAGGCTCACATCATTACGAAAGTTATTTTCTACACAAACATCTTATACTTGATCCTAGTATCCATACCTTGAACATAGGCAGTGCAAGAATATCATGTGGAGACAACCTTCCTTTCTCCAACTCCTCTAAATTCGCAAAGGGAATCAAATTTGAATTTTCTTCTATGGGCTCTTCTGCAGGGCCTTCAGTCTCACTATCTTTTTTATATTCGCCTTGAGAAACTTTTGGGGTAATCTTGATCTAGAGGATATTACAAATATCAGCACAACTACACAGCATAATAATTGAAAGGTAACCATGGACATTAGGAATACCTGCATAACATGTTTATTCTTTCTTATTCGAGGGATCTCTTTTGGGGTCAAAGACGAGGGCTTCACTCCAGCAGTCTCTTGTGGCACATCCTTGTACATACCAGGACCAACAAGAGTTTCATGTCTTGCACGCTTCCTTCCTGATTTTGATTTACCTGTATCCTAAACATAATGCCATCACAATTCTTACTCCATGTACTCAATAACAATGAAATATAAGGAGTAGAGAAAACAGTAATAACTTCCAAGGACATCTTTACATAGATTATCACACAGGTTCTCACACACACACACAAAAAAAAACGAGAACGAAACAACCAAAATGAGCTTAGCATGAAACCATTTGACAAATTCATAAAATGCATGACGAGTCATACATACCTCATCAGATTCCATCTCTGACTCGCTACTAGATTGATGCCCCAACTCAGTTGGTTGGGGGGCTGCTTTAGGTAGAGGTGGTGTGGGCTGGGCCAGCCGAAAAGGAGGTGGAAGATTCATTTTGTTCATCAGATGCAGCACCTGTGATCGAGAGGTCTAAGATTACATTTCTTGTTCTTTTCTGCACTCCACTATATAGTTCATATCTACAGATCATAAGTTATATCCACCGGTTATACACAGTGACAGTAAAGCTAACCTGGGTGTACAACGGTGGGACAGCGATAAGGGCATTAGTAATGTTGGCTAATATATTTGCATCGGGTGGTGGGTAAGCATATCTGCAAGATTAACGGATCAAACATAGAAGCATTGAAGTTGGCAAAATGATAAGAAGAATTATGACTGGTCTTGTGTTTTGTTACAGTGTGTTCTTTGAATAAGTGATACTCAATGGAAACATAACTTAAAGAGTATGAGCAGCAAAACTTACTGAAGGTGAGGAGGAAACGGATAGTTGATGCCGAGTTTCGGAGCTATAGGTTCACCAGAAAGTATCTGCCCTGATTTTGAATCATTGTTGCTGCTGCTAACTGTAGAGAATGAGTAGTGACCATCTTTGGAAGATTCTTCATTTTGCCGAGACTTGTTGTTCTCATTAGGTTTATTGGCTCTCTGTACCTGTAGAACCTTGCCAAGAAACCTCAGCCTGCCCAATCATAAAGTGTCCTCATCAATCTGGGAATGTTAATGGAAGATGGGTAAATTTCAGTGGAAGAAACTGGTACCCATTTAACTGGCGATGTGCTTGAGAAGCAAAAGCTTCATTCTTGAAATCCACAAATGCAGCGTTCCTCAATCTGTGGCAAAGATTATATGTCTAAGTTTAGGCTAATTTGGCATTCAATTTCTTCTTCTCGGTAGAGAAGAGTGTTTTGTATCTTTCAGCTCCCACTATCTTCTACAGGAATCCATAATTTCCTAAGCCTTTCCAATTCAACCGAAAGAAAATGTTGCAGGATTTTGTTACCTTCCACCGGAGCAAAGACGAACCCCAGAGGCTCCGTACTGAGAAAATAGCCGAGAGACGATATCATGAGGAATTCCATCGGGAAGATGCCGAACCAGGAGTGTTATCCCCAACGGCTCTGCAGCCTGAGATTCATATTGCGTCGTCGTCGGGAGGTTCACGGCAGGCTCCGATGTCGTATGTGCTGCCATTAGAGCTCGAAACAAGTACTCAGAACGATGACATCACTGATATTCTTTCCCCCAGTTTTTTTTTTTTGTGGTTTTCTTTAATAAATTGATTTGTGCGACTAAACCGGATTGAACCAGTCAGACCAAGAGCCGTGGTTGAGCTGACACGACGCAGTATTGGAGTTGGAGATGGTTTATTGTTAAATCTAGTGTTCAAGAAAGCGTTAGGCGCTAAGCCGGCTGTGACCCAACGCCTAGCGCCTAGAAGACCTAATCAAGTCTAACGAAATAAATCTATATTAGATATATTTTAAATATATAATGTAACAATATACTATCTCAAGTTCAAAATACACTCAAAAAATTATAAGAGTATTGAAACTAAACTATAAAAATTATTATATATTATATTACATAAAAATATCCATCAAAAATGAATTATGTTAAATTATAAATAAAAATTTAAATAAAACCACGGTCTATGAATATTTAGGTGCCGAAAAGGTAATCGCCACGGTCTATTACCACATTTTAGAATACTGGTTAAATCAAACCGAAACGGTTTCTGGCTAATTATCGTGAGTTATGTTGGCGACGCATTTCTCATAGCTTGGCACAAAGGTGGTCTTTGGAGCCTTCGGTTTCATCAGAATAGCAGTTATGGTCTCCGGAGCCTCTAATTCTATTGATGTGCTTATGTCGTGCTCATATTACTTGCATCAAACTTTATATAATAAGATATGATCATAAAAATAAAAATAAATTAATGTTTTCAGTTCTTGTAAATATAGACAAATAAATGTTTACAATTTTTTTTACTAAACAATAAATTAACAAATTAATGTTTGGCATAAAGCGGTGGTCTAATGTTTGGCATAGAGCGGTGGTCTCCAGAGCCTCTGGTTTCATCAAAATTGCAAATATTGTAGCCAAATGGAGAATTCCATTGTCGCAAATATTAATGCCACTAGCAAAGACACCAATACATAATCCATTGTATTGATCTTTAAAACTAGAGTACAAATGCATGCATAGAAGAAAGAATGGCTATCTCGCCACACATATGGAAACTGGGATGCATGAGCCTTATCATAGCGTCAAATAAAAAAGATAGTAAAATAGCTTTTCCATAGGTGCCAAAGAAAACCATAAGTATGGTCATGATGGCTGTGATGAGGACCGTGACTTTGCCGCTGACAACCTCAAATTGTTGATTGTTGTAGATGCGTGAGAGACCGATCACCATTGAAGAGAGACCGAAGATAAAAGGACTTTAGTGGAAGACTAAAGAGGAAGAATAAGATTAATTCGGTGGAGACCGGAGAGGAAGGAGGAGACGATTCAGTTATAGATTGTTAGAGCATGTGCAATACAAATGTACATATATTTTATTATTAAAGTTGTTTTGAGCACTTCTGTAAGAGTTTTTGGTTTTCTCTGCTCCAATGGAAAAATCTTATTGGGAATGCTTCANTTTAAAAAAAAAAAAAAAAAAAAAAAAAATTTATTGTAAGTTATAATTTTATTTATGAATAAAACATAAAGTACATTGCAACTGAAATTTGAAACATATCTGACATACGAATATTTTAAACATATATTTCGAAATTATAGACGAAAAGAAGCTGGCGGAGGCACATAAACCTTAACGCAAAAGGATAGAAAACAAATGCACTGGTTTATGCAGTTGTCACTGAGATTCTAGCTACTGGCCGAGGCACATAAACCTTAACGGAAAAGGATAGAAAAGATAAAGATAACCAAAGTGTGACGAAAACCATTTATGAGTTTGATAAGTAAAGACAAGAGAGAGAGAGAGCTCACAGGTACAAATTTGGTTCCAGCTTCGATTCCATCTTTCCCAATATTCCACGGGGTTCTAAGAACTGTTTAAGAAAATGACACAAAATTTTGAAACATTAGCAAATTTTCTCATCAAGAAACAATCTTTCTTCCGCACAATTTCTCATTGTTTTTAGATAGTAGTAGTCGATTGCCAAAATACGTTCTTAATTACAATTTTAGCATCGTCATACTCATATCATATCATATCTTTTATAGATATTAATATTAATATCTGATTATTTGTAGATATTAATATTACTAAACCTTCTAAGTTCTAAGAGACCATAGAGAAAATCTGGAAACTTAGGATCTTTCAAAATTTCATCAAGCTATAACATTCAGTATAAAATAGATTTGATGTGAAATAATATATTCTTCATCACTGATAGAAAATAATTAGTTAAATAATATTATGATTTAAGAATATAATCCATCCGGTTGGTGATTTATTGTTCCGAAACAAAAGTTGGAAACATTTACTATTTCTTCTTTTATTTTCAAGAATTGGAAACATTTCTTATCTTTTGTAGATATCTTTTTAGTATCATACTACAACAAAATTGGTAATGTAACACGATCGTGCCATTACCAATTTGTCTACATTTGAGACAGATTCGTGACCATTTGAAAAAGAAGAAGAATAAACTGTGAGATGGACAATGCAATTCAGTAGAAATATAAGATAGACATGATAGTGAGGGAATAACGTGACTACAACAGGTTGCTTGACTAAATAGAGTTTCTTTTTATTCGTTTTCAAACTCTAACATTGACAGAACAAATAATAAGACTTCCTACAAAAATTAAACTAAATTCTAAAATCTTGAAAATAATAAGAATACATCCATTTCATTAGAAGATAATTTTTTCATGGCGTGTGTGCCTTCCACACACTTCTTATGGCTCTCCTTATTTTATGTTCGTATACTTCATAAATTTCTCAAATTCTTCACGCAACAGTTACATGTAGAATCAAACTTTTATCTCATTTTAGCTTTTACGAATTCTACGAAAATAACAGATACGGAATCCGTTTACAACAGACGGAAGAATGCATATATAATATAATACATATTCAACAGGATTATTCAGTTGCCGCCGATCGATGACAATGGACAAATTGACGGATCCATAACAGAATAACGATCTTTTGTACACACCATAAATTATTAAGCTGGCCGTCGAGTTAGTGCAAGAGGCACTAATGCATAAATCGAATATGTTTTTATGCATAAGATGATAAGAAATATGTATGGTGTGTAGTTTTATTTCTTTTTGTTTTATTTGCTTGACAATGGTGTGTCATTTTCAGAACAGAATAACAATCTTTATCACAAAAAAAGAAAAATATCCATCTCTTCAACTTGGCGTGTGTCTTTTTATTGATCCCTCTAATTATTATTCGTAGATTCGTCTCACACGGACATGGACAGGTATTCCATTTCACGTGTACGTGTTTTGTCAACGTATTCCATATACGTAACTCTCGTTGAATTCCTGAAGGCTAAATTAAGTGATAGGCAGAAAAAAAATAATAAAAAAAATTGGTTGCGTGAAGAATTTGTAAATAAAGCATCAAGCGATTCAAAAGAAACAAGGAGAGCCGTGAGAAATGTGTGTGGAAGGCACACGCCACGAGATAATATCTTCTTCTAAAATTCGCATATTCAGAAAATGAAAATTCAGTTTTAATTTTGTAGGAAGTCTTAATTGTTTTTCTTATTTGCCAAATCTTGATGTATAAAAACAGGAAAAAGAAGTATAGTTGGTCAAGCAACCATTGGTTAGTTACATTTATTTTCCAAATGTTAGTTGCACTTATTGTTTCGAAACGCGCGTCTTGCTGAAAAGAATATTTAGGAGTTGTCGGAAACATGAAATGCAAGAATTTGAAAACGATATGCTTATCTAGCCACTCAGGCACTCACCTTACGATCGCGTCTTCTCTAAAGCATAGAGAGAATTCAAAACTATTTGCAAAGAACTCTTGGTTATTTGGAACAACGCAAATAATATTGGACTTTCATGTTGTACAATAATGTGTAAACAAATCAGACTATATAATTAAGGCATAACCCATTTTTTTATTGTTTCATACGAGTTGGAAGAAGCACATAGTCTCGTAATTGGTTTAGGGTTTAGTTTTCCATATGAGTAATACAAAGTAATTACTACCATATATTTGGTCATTAGGTATGACAACTAAGAATGAATATTTTTTTTTTTTATAAAGAACTAAGAATGGATTATGAAGATGGAAAACATTAAGCAATTTAGCTATCTGTTACATCATGTACCGTACATCTTGCTTGCTGTGATACAAATTAGCTGTTTTCTTAACAATATTGGATCTCATCCATGCATGTTCACTCACATCAGAGTTCTGAGGATTATACATAAATGAAATTACACTTTCGTTAATCAATATATTAAAATAGTTCATATACGGTTTTGAGTTTATGTGGACCCCACCTTACCACAATAAATACCCATCCCTCGAAACAGTTTACACCACCCAAGAAGCATACAATCAAATATCTTAACAAACAGAAAAAAAAAACAGAGCGTTTTCATTTTTCCTTTTCCTTTGAAAATAAAATAAAATAACCTCATAGTGTCGACATGGGTGGCCAAGACGAGCAACTGGTGAAAACAATATGCGATCTCTACGAGAAGATCTCGAAGCTCGAGAGTCTGAAACCATCCGACGATGTCAACATTCTCTTCAAGCAGCTCGTTTCCACATGCATCCCGCCAAACCCTAACATCGACGTCACCAAGATGTGTGACACAGTCCAAGAGATTCGACAAAAGCTCATCAAGATCTGCGGTGAAGCTGAAGGTCACTTAGAACACCATTTCTCTACGATCTTGACCTCTTTTCAAGACAACCCACTTCTCCATTTAAACATTTTCCCTTATTACAACAACTATATAAAACTCGGGAAGCTGGAATTCGATCTCCTCACTGAAAACCTAAACGGCTTTGTCCCAAAGACTATAGCTTTCATTGGATCTGGTCCTCTTCCTCTCACTTCCATCGTTCTTGCTTCATCCCATCTCAAAGACACAAACTTTCACAACTTTGACATCGACCCATTAGCGAACTCACTCGCTTCTCTCCTGGTTTCCTCTGATCCAGACATCTCTCAACGCATGTTATTCCACACCGTTGACATAATGGATGTGACAGAGAGCTTGAAGAGCTTCGATGTCGTGTTTCTAGCTGCTCTGGTTGGGATGAACAAGGAGGAGAAGGTTAGAGTGATCGAGCATCTGGAGAAACACATGGCTCCTGGTGCTGTGCTCATGCTGAGGAGTGCTCATGGCCCCAGAGCGTTTCTTTATCCGATCGTTGAGCCGTGTGATCTTCACGGGTTCGAGGTTTTGTCTATCTATCACCCAACAGATGATGTTATCAACTCCGTCGTCGTCTCCAAGAAGCTCCCTGTTGTTTCAACTGAGAATGTTGGTGGAGTCTCGTGCCTTCTCATGCCCTGCCACTGTTCCAAGATCCCCGCGATAATAAACAAGAAGAAGAACGTGCTGATCGATGAGTTCGGAGCCAGGGAAGAACATTTTTCTTGAGAGGACGTTGTTTCTTAATTAATTATCTATCTTAATTATGATTATTTGTGTCCTTGTTCGTGTGTTGCTGTCTTTTCTACAATATTGTCCTCTGGTTTGTGTGTTGTTATACAAGTGTATTTGTTTCCCAGCGACGTTCGTTTGGACTGAGACAGAAGATGATTTCATTTTGCTCTTATCTTAAGATGAACAGAGAGGCTAAATATGATTTTGACACAATGTATCTCCTACAAATAATATTAAGTTACAAACATTGGACTTGGGCCCAGCAAAATAATTCTAGACCCAACAGAACTGTGAGGCCCGACCCGTTTCGATTTGTTTCTTGAGCAAAGAGAAATCGTAGAAGCTTTTTTTCAGTGTAAGAGGAGAGAAAGAAACAGAACATCTGATCGTGAGGAAGCCATTCTTGGAGTTTCTGTGGCTGTTTCATCGAGAAGATGACTGTAAGTCGTATCAGTATAGAGTTTTCCGAACCTTTCGAATCGCTCTATGGTTAATTTATTCGATTTTTCTGGGGTTGCTAATTTTATGTTGATCGTCAATTTTTGGGTGTTTTCTTTCACAGTTTACGATTCCGATTGAGAACGGGAATGAAGTGAAGATCGCCGAGGCTGATTCCCAAAGAACATTGTAAAAGCTCTCCTTGGTGTTCTCGAATCTGACCCAAAAAAAAATTGGGTTTTTAAATTTTGATTATTTTTCCTGTGGTTTGTGAATGTTAATTTTGTAGGTACCCGTATGTCACTGGAACCTCAGTGGTCGCTATAAAGTACAAAGATGGGATTTTAATGGCTTCTGATATGGGAGGTATGCTCTTTGCCTAGTTATTTCCAGCTCGATAAAAGCTAAGCTGGGTTACTCTAGGTTTTGCTTCTTATATGTATGCTTCATTGTTCACAAGAGCGATTGCAATACTAGTGCTGGTTATATAGTTATAAAGCGAAAAGAAAGTAGAGTCAGGATGTGTAAACTCTTTGTATGAGCTAGGTTGCTTGCAAAATTTCATGGATTTTCTGCTCTAAATCAAGCTCAAACTTTTGCCGATCCTTAGGTTCATATGGATCCACGTTAAGGTACAAGAACATTGAAAGAATGAAGGCTATCGGAAAGCATTCTCTTCTTGGTGCCAGCGGGGAAATCAGCGACTTCCAAGAAATCTTGCGTTATCTCGATGAGCTCGTGTAAGATTATCCTTTGATAAGAACCAAGTTTCATTTCCCTTGTTAACCGTTCTCGTCTTTAGCCCTTGATTCGAAATCTATTTTGTTGTTTTTCCAGCCTGAATGATAACATGTGGGATGATGGTAATTCCTTGGGGCCAAAAGAGGTTCACAACTATCTCACCCGAGTGATGTATAACCGCCGCAACAAGTTTAACCCTTTATGGAACACTCTCGTTCTTGGAGGTGTCAAAAATGGAGACAAGTACCTTGGAATGGTAACGCCTAAGAGAATTTTTTTTTTGTTGCATTTGAACTTCTTTATTCGGACTCTTGATTTGGTGGTCTCTAGGTCTCTATGATTGGTGTTAGTTTTGAGGACAACCATGTTGCAACCGGGTTTGGGAATCACCTAGCAAGGCCGATTCTTCGTGACGAATGGCGTGAGGACCTGAGTTTTGAAGATGGTGTCAAGCTACTTGAGAAATGTATGCGTGTGCTTTTGTACCGTGACAGATCTGCTATCAACAAGCTTCAGGTCTGTTTTAATTTCATTGTTTGCAAACTCCACTGATTTGAGAATCTTCTGATCGTTGAACTGACTCCTTCTCTGGGAAACTTTGCAGATAGCAAAGATTACAGAAGAATGTGTGACGGTCTCTGAGCCATACTCGTTGAAGACATTCTGGGGATTCTCAGCCTTCACAAACCCAACGGTTAGTGCAGAAGGCTCGTGGTAACTAATAACTGAAAAAAAAAATAACCCAACCATTTGGCAAAAACAAGTTATATGGAGATCTCCTAGACAGCTGTTTCCTTTGTGTGAATCTGTGATGTTGTTCACCAGCTTGCTCTGTGTTCATGGATTCCTGAGTTAGGTTTTATGAGTACGTTCTTACTCTTTTCGAATGTAATTTCAAAGATCAAATAGAATCTTTTTTGAAAACATTGGATTATAACTTGGATACTCTTTATATTTATGATTTTGTCCAATTCCCATATAATGGATCCGGCAAATGATATAATTTCTTGGCGGAAAAGTGTCAACAAATTTTAAAATGATTAAAGGTTAAACAAAAGAGATCCTTTTCTTAATTGGGAGCGCCTTGAAAATGGCCACATGCCATGCTTTCTGAGTGCTTTTTTTTCTTTTCTTTTTGTTGTCTTTCTTCCTCTCTCTGTCTCTTTCCCCCATTTAGATTTATGTTTAAAAACCGACATAAATTTATTGGTCAGATTTCTCCGATTTTGATCCAAACAGATAAAGCCTGGATTAGTGTTGCTGCATTATTACTCAAAATCTATGAAAACTAGTAAAAGATAATTATGATACAACTCACTTTGGAAGAAGGATTTGAAATCTTTTACTATAAGGCGATCATCCCAAACCATATGTTTCTGGAGACGGTAAATTTGATACTTTTGATCGACCAGTTTTCAAACAAAATGGTCATTTTACCGCCTAATTCTGTTATTCAGCGTGATAGCCGTTAAACTGATTTTACATGTGTAGTTAACGTGAATTCTTTTCTCATATCTAAGTAGTTAACCTGAAACATTTTTTTTTGTGTCCCCCATAGAGGCAACGACATATAAAGTCGGTAACATTAGTGGTCAATTAAAAGCGAGATTTATTTGTAAATATAGATGATTTGAGAATAGAATTATTGTGGTTTTCTTTTTGAAGTGCAAGACGTTTGATAAAAGATCTAATATAACCTTAAAATGTATATCAACTTAAGGATAATGATTTGCGTCGCTCCGCATTTGACTATTTGAGGCATATAATGTATAAACTGCTTCATGCCAAGGAAGAAAAGATAAAAGAACAATCACATGCCTTGGATCACATGTAAATAATTCAAACAAAAAATCTATGAAAGCTGAAAACAAATACCGGTAAATAAGGGTAATAGCGGCATTCAACTGTAATAATAACTCTACGGCTCTTCGCTGTTTCTCTCTCTCTCTCGCTCGGTCGATTGGCGGAGATATATAAACGGATGTCTCTCTTTTGTTTCTAAATAGTCACATTCTAACGCAGCAGAAAGAGAGAGAAAGAGAGAGAGAGAGAGAGAGTCGTAGATTTACAAATCAATCTACCAGATCGATTCTAATCTGAAATCTCGTATTTTCTGTATCTCTCTCTGGTTGTTTCCGAGGAGTGGGAAGACGAAGAGATTGTTGTGGTTTTTGCCTATTTACGGTTGTTTAATATCTGCTTTTACGGGATTTGATGGTGGACTCTCTGTTTCCGAGCATCGAAAACACAGGTGACGACGACGCGTCTCCGGAGTCGAGGCGGAAGAAGCGGAGGATATCGGAGACCTCCAAGGAGGCAGAGACAGAGGCGCGACGGATCAACGAAGAAAGCTTGAAGAGATGGAGAACGAATCGTGTGCAGCAGATCTACTCTTGCAAGCTCGTCGAAGCTCTGCGGCGGGTTCGCCAGAGATCTAACGATGCCGGTAAAGTTACCGGCGCGGCGAGAGAGATACGCGAGACGGCGGATCGAGTTCTGGCCGCGTCAGCTCGGGGCACAACTCGGTGGAGCAGGGCGATAATAGCGACTCGCGTCCGAGCTAGGCTTAAGAAACACAGAAAGGCGAAGTCAACGGGAAATATCAAATCGAGAAAAGCTACAACGGAGGGGAAGCGGATCAAATTACCGGCGGTTGAGAGAAAACTGAAGATTCTCGGCCGGTTGGTTCCCGGTTGCCGGAAAGTCTCCGTACCGAACCTTTTGGATGAAGCGACCGATTACATCGCGGCTCTAGAGATGCAAGTTCGAGCCATGGAGGCTCTCGCAGAAATCCTAGCCACCGCCGCACCACGGACGACGTTGACCGGGCCTTAACGACGGCAGTTAGTTTGTCAGTTGTTAAAGTTAGCTTTCTTACCTTTTTACCCCTTTGTTTGGCTAAAGTTTGTTTTTTTTTTGTCTACGCAATTTTATTTTATTAATTCATGTATTTTATTTGTATACATCACTTTTTTTGTTTTTTGCATCCATTTTGATCTTCTTTATTTACTAGTAGAATCAAGTTTATCTCTTAAAAAAAAAAAAAAAAAAGAGGGCAACCAATCTTAATTCCAAAGTGTTGTTGATACACATATTAAACAACACATAAGAAGATAAGAGAAAATGTTCAAAAATAAAAAAAAGAAAGAAAAAGAATAAAAGTTTAAATATTTATTGGCAACTTGAAGCGTTGCAAAACGAGCATGTGCGTAGATGGCCTAACGTGTGAAGAACACCCACCTTAATTTTGGGGCCAATGGACTCCATGTGATTCTAGATGACTTTTTCGACGTTGAAGTCTATGTACTTATTGATTGATGTAAAACCAAAAACAAAAACAAAAAAGTGTATTTTGCTCATAACTTCGAAGTTGTTGAATGTCAAGATTTTTAAAATATTTCACTTACGTATGGCTATATGTTATATCAAACGACTCTTGAAGATGAAGATTCAGTAGAATTGACATTTAAATATTAGTGATGGTATAAATAAAAGTTAGTGCAAGTAAGTTTGTCAGAAGAAATCCACTAGTAACGTTGAAATAAGTGTGAAGGAAGAAGCAAAAGGACCACAATATGGCACCAAAAGAAGGGGAAACAATAAGATTGAGAAATGAGTCTGGAGGAACATGTTTCTTCCCTCTTTAAGACTCCCCACGTGTGCTCCTCTTTTTTAAACCCGATGTGTCTTCCTTTCTTTTTTGCATTCACTATTTCAATTTTTCTATCAAATAAATTGGCAACATGTTTGTGGGTCATTGTGTCTTCAGGATGAACAAAGATTCTCATTATTTTCTCGGGATAAATATTTCGATTGGACTGTGCATGGTTATATGATTTTAATATCATGTTAACTTTGTTAAGCTTTAGAATCAAAAACCAATTGACAGTATATAAACTCATGCATATCATATAAACTCATTATTGTAGATCCCATTTTACTGACAATGTGAAAGCTCGTAACATATTATATTTGAATAACATTTGTCAACTACGATAGTGCATCCAAATTTTATCCGATCCATCGACACTTGTATCTTCATTTTTCTTTCTTTCTGATAAGGCTTATTTCACGAAATTATGGAATTCACAAAGAAGAGTGGAATTAAGAAATTGCGAGAGAGAAAAAGTAAGTACATAAATGCATCGAATAATAGCTACAAAACAAATGAAAAGAGAGAGAGAAAAGAAAGGGGAAAACGTGGAGTTGGCCATATGTGGCTAAAGGGGTAGACCCAATGTGATCACATGCAACCATGTGACTCCAATTATGAACCTCATATGTGAATGTGGCCGAGGAGACGCCAAATTTTCAAGAATCTCCTCTATCTCCTTATTCACCTCCTTCCAATTTGTACAACGCTGTTGTTATTGCAAACAAAAACAAAATCAAAATTAATTTACTCTGAGTAAATAAATTATACTATTTATCATCTCACTCACCTTGTCTTCACTACTCATTCCACCAGTATTAGAAGATAAAATGTCACCTAGAAACGTTTTTTTGTTGAAGAGAAATATGAAACTCATATTAAAATACAATATTATCGTAACATATAGAGAAACACTTTAAAACCTTAACACGTTACATAATATATTTACCACAAGTCCCACAAGAACTTTGCGAGTCCTTAAACTGAAACGAAACAGAAGAGGAAAATACAATCGGTTCAACAGGCGGAAATAACCGAACCATCAAACTGGATGGCTGAGTAGTGGAAACAAATCAACAATGGGTCCTAGGACGGTAGAAAGCAAACAAAACCTCTTATCGACTAATTTGACTTCAACAAATGCTCATCTCATTTTTTTATTTTCTAAAAGAGAAACAAAAAATATACGTTTCTTATACATAAAGGATTTTTGCGTGGTGTAATGAGACGGAACACGTGGCATGACAGCATGCACTCCACTCGCACATGTCTTCGGCAGAGAGATTTCGTTGTCTTTGAACTCTGTGCTTATGTTTTCTACATTTCCGCACGTGGTCTCAAGTCAACCATTTTTCTATTTTTGTTTTGTTTTGTATACCATCGCTATCTCCGTATATCATATTTTTCAACCAAAAAGTTTGAATCTTGCATCCAGTCACTTCTTGAAACTACGTCGAACAATTCACTCTTTATGGATATCCCGCCGACTTTGATGAACATGAAGAAAGCGGATAAAAGAGCATACATTCAAAATAAATTTATAAACTTTTATTCGTAATGTGATTGTGTGAAGATCGTAACTATACTCTACTGTGTATCTTTATTTCAGACTAAGTTAAGGAAATTAGATCAATATATGAATCCAGTGTGAACTTGTTTGATATCTCATTATTTGATTTGATTCTACATAATAAAAGAACATGTTAAATTCAAATGTAGAAAATGATGAAGTAAGCAAACACTCTTTTGATGTTCTATATCCAAAAAAATTCAGCATATCAGATTTTACAGAAAATGTTAAATTCTGTATACAACGTTCAAAGAGGGCTGATGATGGGCTAGCTGCCTCCTCTCTACTCAGGCTGGGCTTATAAAAACTGGCCTTCAAAATGATTTATATGATTCTGAGAAAATTAATCTTATCATCATAAAAATATATAAAGTACATATATACATATATGTATATATATCAAATAATAATTTTTAATTTCTTTTAAACTATTTATTTTGTTAATACAGTAAAACCTTTATAATGTAATAGTGTTAGGACTATAATATTTTATGACTTATAGAGCTATTATTAATAGAACAATCTTCTAAATCTTCTAAATCTTCATATTATTTAATTCCATTTATTTGCAAATTTATTTGATTTATTATTCATCTTATTTTAGCTAAATTTTTGTTTTCTTTTATTATTTTTTGGTGTACAAACTATTAGCATGACTCATGAATTTTTTATTTTCACAGACTCTACAAAGAGATTTTAGTTTTTTTTCCTTTTTTCTTTGCGTTAATCACTAGTCCACTATATATATCTAACCGTGTGTGACTGATCTCTAGAAAAAATTATAGCCAAAAGCCAAATACAGTAGAACCTTATATAGTAATACATGATAAATGAATATAATTTTCTTGTTTCGAATTCAGTTTTTAGTCTAACTATTCTTCAATAAATTAATAATCTCTGTAAAATAATAAAATATTATGATTTCAAAGTTATTAATTTATAGAGGTTTTACTGGTACTAGGGATAAGCCCGCGCGATGCGCGGGTCATAATTATTACAAAGTTTTAGTTTGGTTAATTGTAATACTACTTTTTTATTATTACGATATGTCGTTAGCTGTGTCATTTCCGTATTGCTGCATGTGTTTTTTTTTTGTCATGTATTGTTGCATGTGTTTATTAAGGCTTTCAAATATATTTTGTGACTAACATTTAGTATTTCTTTAACAAACAAAAAAAGACTAACGTCTAGTATCACACAAAAAAGGGAAAAAATCGTAAAGTTAGAGATTGAAGAAGATGTAGGGTAATGCTAATGTTGTGTTTGTTTTCAAGTATTCAAACGAATTGGTTTAATGTTATGGCTTGTTCTTCACATTGGAAAGCATTGGAATGCAATTTTGAAAATCTTGCACCTGAAATTCTAAATTTTGCAGACGAAATAATGCACGTAAACAAAAATCATGTCGAAGTTCCCATTGTCTTTATCACATGCTTGAATTGCCAGCCAAAATTAAATCAACTCATGTTAAGAATCTATGACAAATTCACCGGTTTAAAAACTCCAAAAAGAGAAGTCTTAATGTGAAATCAGTATGAACAAACTGGTGTATAACTAATGAGTATGAAAAAATCCATCCACAAAAATCTGCTGGGAAAATACACAAGTGATCTCTTTAATATCTCAACAAATGTGTGTCTGCTTTTAAAATGGGAAGTTCACGTTCTTAGTTCCTGCAAAAGCAATCTCAATATTTTTCCTCAAACTATCACCAAAAACTTGCATATGGAATTATTGAATGGTAAAGAGTAACGTCTTGACAGGGTCTTGTTTATAGTAGGTTATCATGTGGCTGACCAGCAGGTTCGATGACTAATATTGTGACGCAATATGCTTAGATGTGGGTAAGGTCTAATCTACTGTCTACTGTCTTCCCATCCCCCTCGTCTTTGTATGGATACTTCTCACACCAATCATATCATCAGCCTAAACAATTACAGTTTTAAACGAAATACTATAATCAGAAGCTCCACAAACTACGATTTGGGAAGTTTAGGATTTATCAAGAGGCTAATTTATTGAGTTCATGAAATTGTTTTACATATTACTTTGATTGCCAAATTTGGTTTTCGAAGCAACATTTGCGTTTTGCTGATTAAGATCATAGAGTTGCCGAAGCATGCGTTGTTTTGTCTCTAAGAAAATATCATTATCGAGAACAAAAAGCATAACTTAAAAACAAACAGTTCGACACATCACTCCCACTGAATATTTTCATTTGCGTTTTGATTCAAACAGCTAATGAAATGACCTCGAGATACGAACTTTTTCTATGTATTCGAATATAAAGACTGACTTTTAAGCGCTGGTTTATAAATGAAAGGCAAGAACGAAAAGTAAAAAAAAACTTGTATGAAGCCATCTATAATTGAACATCGTGGCTGAAGTAGATGGGAACAGATATGGCTAACCTTTGGTTAACGAAGAAGCATCTTCGACGGACGAAGTCATTCTTTGAAGACTCACCTGTCTTCTATTACGAACATGACGGAACAGGTTCATTGGCCTCTTAAATCAATAAATAGGACACAATAAATTTATTTGAAGTAAATCTAGAAATTTCAAGCTACAATATGGCAAACGAAAGTAGACGATCGAACCTGATATATCAAACAGACAGAGGCGTTTTGGCCGGATCTCTTGCCCCTTGAGACTTGAAACAGAGTGAGACCTATTTGTCTCAATCAATCCTCTCATGTCCGAGTTGTTCCTTAAACCTCTGAAAAAACTGGATGTACAAATCAATTGGGCTTTTGGAAACCGATTAAACCTTAAAATCTGCGTATATAAATCTGATCCCGAAGGTTCTCATATATACCCTTCAGCTTCAAAAACACTGCCTAGATTGAAAAGGGATAGTAGATATAAAGGGATAGAGATTATAATTTTCATAACTGGATTTCTCTATTTGCTCATAACCTTGGAAGTTTGCACAAGGGAAGATGTCAAGTCCTTGCCATTATAAATCAATCGTAGAACCTGCAAAGTAACAAAAACATATCCAAAAATAAGTAAAAAAACTGGAGAGAAAACAGAAACTATGTTGTATATTTTCCTTCATTCCATACCTAAGAGTTGTCGGTGCTTGTCAATTGTTTTGTTGACATGAAATAGAAAAGCTGCATGTATATATTGTTTTGATCTGGTTTCATGTGCTAATTTAAGCTTCAGATTTCCTTACAAAAGGTGGACGCCGTTGGTATTCTTTGAGGAACACCATTGGTCTCTGGTATTGATAAAGTCTTGACCTTTTTCTGATGAATAGTTTTGTTCTTGTCGGAAGTTAGCCGATAAACAGTCCAGCAAATTTCTACTGATGAACTTCAATTACAACCTTAAACAAAAGACTAATGGAAGCAATTCCAATCTTTAGAGAAATTATGAGCCAATAACGAAAATGGAAAACATAATGCGATCAAAGCTTTGTTCTCTAAACTTATTTCCTTAAACTTACTATCCAAACTGAATTCATCTTAAAAGAATGCCAAAGAAAAAAAGTGAACCTTTCTCAATGTTGGTCAATTTGCTTCTTCTTCCTCACAAGAAACCAGAGGTTGGGTGCAAATCAGGAAAAGCTCGTGGAAAGCATATAAGTTATTGATCAAACTTATGTATTTTGGAACATAGAGCATCTAAGTTTTAGTGGAAAGTAAAATTCATAAAGATGTCCGCATCAAAATTCAACAATCAAACCAAAGTTTTGCAAAAGTAGTCTAATTTAGGATAGGATATAGAAAAGCTCTATAAAAAGCAACCAAATACAAATCACCAAAGAGTACCATTTTTTGGTAAATACATGGACATCAAGCAAGCTAAGAAATACTTTGTATGGAGACCAACCTGAGGTTGAGAGGACGGCCAGAGGTGGGAGTGGAATCACGATGGAGAACTTGCGGAGAAGAAGATGTTGTAAAACCATAGTGACCATATTGAATCTTAGCCCGCGATCGATTGCCGTGTTTACACACCATTTCGAAACAAATGAAATATGCAACTGCCGCAAACACATCTCCCTCTTTGCGACAAGTGCCATCAGCGCCGCTACCTTCACTGGTGATATCGTTATCACCGAAACTGAATGTGTACACTGAAACTGAACAATATCCCAAGGGAAAGGCGTAAAATAAATATAAATCTCACCTGATCTATCCGCTGCGCCTTCCTTCTTCCACAACTGAGACTAATTCTTTCGCACCTGCATCAATCGGATTTCCGAGATCTGAGAAACGGTGTCTCGGTGGCCTTAATTGGGCCGACAGAACACATCAGAAGCCGGAGTCCGTAGTCGAAGATGTCATACATGTGAGCAGACGGATCGGTGGCTGTTAAGAGAAGAAAAAAGAGAAATAAGCGTTAGTGATTTTACGATTTATCGTGATTACATTTGCCATTAAGATTTGGATTATATGAAGCTTTAGGAGAAGATGAAAAGGCTGAGAAGTTTTTAATTACAAAGTTGGACACGTGTCAATATCTCATAATAGGAAAAATGAGAGTTATTCTCTCTATAGATTATACTAGAATTATATTTTGCAGATTATCCATATTATTATAAAAGTTAATTTACTTCTAGAAGAAAGAAAAGAAAAGTTAACTTATCATTTTTTTTCTTTCTTTTTTTTACTCTTTACGTCAAACTACACTTGATACTTTTAGATTTTGTCATTATTTTTTATAATTTTATTTTATTTTATTTTGCTTCTTAATTATTGAGATAACTCTCTGACTTCCGTTTCTCCCTTGAATTTTGGCCTCATATTAATCCCAAAAACCCTTTTTTGTTTTCCCCTTAAAAGCTAAAACTCATTACTAAATTTCTCAGAGTCAAACGAAATCAAAACAATGGACGAATCAATGTCACCTACAGTTTTCACCGAAAACCAAGTAAGACTAGCGGAAGAACATTACCAAAGAGGCAATCTCAATGGAGCCACTGAAATCGTGAAAGCTTTGACGTTCGGTCTCCCCAACACATCAGCGAACCACCGTAAGACCTCACAGGCTCTTGTCGCCTATCAAATCCATTGCAGACTCCGACGAGAGGGTTTTACACACTACGATATTCTGAGAATCTCAAGCCCGTTCTGTAGCCATCAGGTGATCCAGAAAAGGTACAGGGACCTCAAGGTTAAGCTCTGTCCCGACAGAAACAAATCTGTTGCGGCTAAATCAGCTTTCGGTATCATCAATACTGCGTGGAAGATATTGTCCGATCCTGCGAGACGAAAAGATTACAACATCGAACAAGGGTTTCAGAGGAGGCAGGGGAAACGTCACTGCATTCAAATTTCCGATGAGTCTGGTTCTGACTCTGATTAGAACTAACCTATCGTAAGTATAGAGTTTTCGTTTTTCCATGTGTTGTTGGGATATAAAACCCATCCTTTTTTTAGGTTAAATTTATTTTGTGTTTTTTCTTAGCAGTCGTTTACTCTCTTTCTGATCCTAGGTGTTTCGATGGTACCAAACACAAGTAACCTTGTGATCGGTTTGGTCCCTCTAGAGCTTTAAAGAAAAATTTGTTACTACCCAATTTAACATCTTTTCCCTTCTAGTTATGCTCTCAAGTTCTTTGCATTAAAATCACTATTGCATACTTTTGGCAAAAAAATCATAAGATTGTTTCAATCAATATAATTACTTTGTTTGAACAATTTATTAATTTGTGTTCGATTGGGAGAAATTTCGATTGAGAGGAAATTAGATCTTAGCTTGATTTTCAGAAGCGGTAGTTGTGAGTGCTAGGGTTTGAAGGTTGTAGATTTAATATATTGTAAGATTATTTTGTCCATCCAAGCCAAATAATCCGAATTCAACAGTGTAAAACGTCATCGTTATCTAGAACAAAAACATTATTTGATTTTTTTGGACTAAATTAACAGGTTGGAGTTATTTTTTTCGGCATTCTAATGTAAACTTGCGATAATGATGTGATCCTACTATTAAATGGTCAAAAAAAAGGAGATGTGATTCTTCTATACAAACACAAGTTTTTAATTCCGCAAACAATGAACAAAACACATAAATATGCCAAATCTGGAACAATTGAAAACATAACACAAAATATGCATATATCTGTAACAACGATGGTTTACGATGGTTACAAACATCAAATCCCAACTCATTAGAAGACGGCTTCTAACACAACTCTTAGATATGGTTTTTTTTTTTTTTTTTTTTTTTTTTTGGGACGGAAGCTAACGAGGTTGTTGGGTTACACAATCAAAGGACCGGCCGTCTTTCCGTCAACATATAGAAGAGTTTGCAGTTTGGTCTGAGTGATATTTATGCTTGGAGGATGGAGCAGATGTGCTTCCGCCATTGCGAAAAGTGTGAGAGTTGAGGATAGTATAGACAATCGCACGTCGGAACATGATGTCCGAATGGGTTAAAACTTAAAAGATCTTCTCGATCTTGAGAGTCCCTTAACCTCTGCGTAATGTGTAGAATTCATCTTATCTTGTGTTTTACTTTCAAGAATGTGCTTGTACGAGTGGTAAAGTTTATTTAAGTGGTCATTCTATAATCTAATCTAGAGATAACTTGCAACAGTTTGTGATGAAGGATATAATATCCGAAGTGTTAGTTGTGTCACATGCAACATGTTTTGTTGCACAATATCTCGTAATACTTAGCCGGTTAGCCCGAAAACTCTAATCTAAAGTCCCATATCTTGACTCTGCATAACTTAGGATAACTAACAAAACAAAAAGAATGATGTAAGAAAATAATAATATTATATTGTGACAGTGTGGCACTACAACCTCTTTGTTAGAAGGAAGGGTCCAAGTAGCTCAAACAAAACCAATCAAATCGGACCCGGATCCGACCCGGAAGCACCAGACGACTCGTCCGTCCTCCACGATCTCGGTTCTCCAATTCCAATTCTGCCAAAGAGAGGAGACAGAGAGCGAGAGAGAAGATCCAGACGCAGTGGTTACCCGAAGATACAGAGAGAGAGAGAGAGAGGCGAAGGAAGATGTCGCTGAGGCCGAGTACACGTGCGGAGCTGAGGAAGAAGATTTACAAGACAGGGGTCGATGCCGATGAGGCGAGGCGGAGGAGAGAGGACAACCTCGTCGAGATCAGAAAAAACAAGCGTGAGGACAGTCTCCTCAAGAAGCGCCGCGAAGGGATGACGCTCCCGCAGCAGCAGGTTCTCGGAACTGGCCTCGACGCCTCCCAGAGCGCTGCCGCCGTTGAGAAACGAGTACGACGCTGATCTGAATTTCGAGTTTAATTTGGATCATATGATTTGATTAGCTAGTGATAGATCTTTGTTGTGATCCTTGTTAAACTTGAGGCTTTGATTGTGTTCCCCCCCTCAATTCTAGATCTCAGCTTCAAGTTTGCGTTTTTGGGTTTGGGCACTTTTGTTTCCTTAATGGATATTTGGGATTGATTGCCGATCCTGTATGACCACAAATCTGATTTTGTATGCTGATCAAAATGTGTAATTGAATTTCTTTAGATATCGAGATCTATAGTATCTGATCTGATGACCTTGTTAATGGATTTGATGTTACATTTCTACCCGAGGAGAGGTTTTGTTTCTGTGGAAACATCTGTTTAATGCCGTTCATGTGATTTGACAGTTAGAAGGTATCCAAATGATGGTCCAAGGAGTTTATTCTAATGATCCTCAAGATCAGCTAGAAGCCACTACTCAGTTTAGAAAGTTGTTATCTATTGGTAGGTATACATATGTTCCTTTTCATTAGCAATTTTTCCCTTCTCGGGCTATATGTGTGTAATAAACAGCTGATGATTGCTTGTAATGTAATTTGATGAGCAGAGCGCAGTCCACCGATTGATGAAGTGATCAAAGCTGGTGTTATCCCACGTTTTGTGGAGTTTCTTGGAAGGCAAGACCATCCACAACTGCAGGTATGTCTTATTTTTTCTTACATTTGTCCTTAACAATGACACCTTAAGAAGTTGCTTACTTTAAACCTTGTTTGCAGTTTGAGGCTGCATGGGCTTTGACCAACGTTGCGTCAGGAACATCAGATCATACACGGGTTGTGATTGAACAGGGGGCAGTTCCTATCTTCGTTGAGCTTCTTAGCTCTGCTAGTGATGACGTTCGAGAACAGGTTTGCCACTAACTAGCTAGATAATTGTAGCTGTTCACCTGCATTTCCATTTTATAATGTGACTAGGATACGTGCCTCCCAGTTCTATGGCCGTATTTGGTTTGTTTGTTGTTTCTTTTGATCTACAATTTTTTTTTTTTTTTTTTTTTTTGTGATATGAAATTATAGTCACCCTAGTGCTTCTATGTAGTCCTAGGTGCTAAAAGGTTAAGATTTTCTTACAAAGCTGTTTATATATTCGTTTTAGGCGGTGTGGGCCTTGGGGAATGTTGCTGGAGACTCTCCAAACTGCAGGAATCTTGTTCTCAACTATGGGGCTCTTATACCATTGCTGTCTCAGTTAAACGAAAATTCCAAGTTATCCATGCTAAGGAATGCTACATGGACTTTGTCCAACTTTTGTCGTGGTAAACCGCCAACGCCATTTGAACAGGTAGGAGTCTACAGAAATGGAGTCTCTTACGTATCTTGATTTGTCTGGACAACATTACTTACGCATGATATTGGTTATTTATATGTTTCAGGTGAAGCCTGCGCTGCCAGTTCTTCGGCAGCTTATTTATCTAGATGATGAAGAAGTTCTCACAGATGCCTGCTGGGCTCTCTCCTACCTATCAGATGGCCCCAATGATAAGATTCAGTCTGTGATTGAGGCAGGTGTCTGTCCACGACTTGTGGAGCTTCTGGGGTTAGTTCCTTTTGCCTGGTCAATAGCTGACTTTACATCATTTTTGTTTATTTCTCATCATATTTAGCCTCTCTAGTTTTTCCCTTTTATATTCTTACTGTTATTTAAGTTGGTCCTTTATTACTGTAGTGTAGTATTGCCATCTTCAAACTTGTGATGCTTTTTAGAACATTTCGGAAATTGGGTATTTATATTCTCACTGCCTTTCTGATGTACTGACTAATATATTTTTTTCTGCAAGTCATCAATCACCTACGGTTCTCATTCCCGCCCTTCGAACTGTTGGGAACATCGTAACTGGTGATGACTCTCAGACACAGGTATGATTTAGCGACTCTTTATAATGTTAGGGTTTTTGCTTTGGCATTTTGACTCTGACTGAATGTTTGCTTTTTCAGTTTATAATTGATAGTGGCGTACTTCCACACCTTTATAATTTGCTTACGCAAAATCACAAGAAAAGTATCAAAAAGGAAGCTTGCTGGACTATCTCAAATATTACTGCTGGGAATAAAGTTCAGATAGAGGTATGGGGCTTTTTCTGCTATTTTTAATATCACAAGGAGACGCTTGCTCATGGAAGATGAGAGGCATCATAGTTTTAGAGGCTGAAGGCTAATATATTTGTAACGCTTTTGTATTATTGAAACAATAGGCTGTGATTGGCGCTGGAATATTCCTTCCTCTTGTGCACTTGCTCCAAACCGCGGAGTTCGATATAAAGAAGGAAGCTGCCTGGGCTATCTCCAATGCCACCTCAGGAGGGTCTCATGAGCAGATTCAGTACGTTATCTCTATTCCTAAGCGTTCCTTCACTTCATCACCTCAGAGTGTTCCTTCTTACAGCCTTATATCATCATTTTATCTCGAAATGGAAAAAATGCTATAACAGAGTTTTGCATGCAGATATTTGGTGACCCAAGGCTGCATCAAACCTCTTTGTGATCTTCTAATCTGCCCTGATGCGAGGATCGTGACAGTGTGCCTTGAGGGGCTTGAAAACATTCTCAAGGTTGGTGAGGCTGACAAGGAGATGGGAGTAAACGGTGGAGTGAACCTCTATGCTCAAATAATAGAAGAATCTGATGGGCTTGACAAAATCGAAAACCTTCAGTCCCATGATAACAACGAGATATATGAGAAGGCCGTTAAGATCTTGGAGAGATATTGGGCTGAAGAAGAGGAAATGCAGAATCTGCTGGACGGAGTGAGCGAAAATCCACAGCAAGGTTTCAACTTCGGGAACAACCAGGCCGCTCCTCCTCCTGGTGGATTCAAATTTACCTGAACAAGGTATACAACAAATTGAAGTCATTTGGTTTGTGGAACCTGAGATTCAGCTGTTGTTGACAATGCCAGCCAGGTTCAAGTTTGGATTTTTGAGTTCTGGTGCAAAAAAGGCTTTTTCTGTTTTTTCTTTTTCTTGTCCTTATTCGTCTGGATCATTCTCTGATTCTGTATCTTAAACTTTCGGGGATTAATCATGTCTAGTGTGGTTGGTTACTGGTTTAGGATATGATCACACTTTGTATTTGTCACCTTTTTTTTTGTTTTTTTATATCATTTTATAGTTTCCCAACTTTTACTTGGTAGAGTACAAATACAAAAGGTTATTGATTGCAACTTGCATTGTTACATAAAGTCCTCAAACGAATTGGTTAAGGAAAGCTTTAATCTCATCAATATAAGGAGACTTTGTAGGGATGATATGGCCAAAGTCGTGCTCAATAATTGTGGCGCAACCATCGTCAAACAACCCTGCCAGATCGGAGCTGGCTCGAGTCACGATCTGTCTGTCGTTTCCAGGTTGGCTTCCAAAAATGTGAAGTGAAGGGCACTTGATCGATCCTTGCTCTTTCTTCTCCAACAACGGCAACGGTGTGAAACCTGAGCACAACACACAGAATCTGAAGTCTATCTCACCTAAGAGTTGCTCTTGTTTCCCGCATACAGCTGCAGCCATTGCAGCACCTTGAGAGAATCCGAGAATGCCATCAAAAGGCCCTTTCTCTGCAAATGCATTCTTCAAGTATGATAAAGATCTTTCAAACCCTTCAGTTTGATTCTGATACTGCAATGGATCAAACTTGCATTGTGCCTCTTTCCAGCCTGTTCCACTCGGTTTGTCAAAATCTGGTGACACCAACCACGCAAACTTCTTGTTGCAAGCCCCTGGTGGAGGGGTTTCAGTAGTCTGGTAGATGAACTGTAGTTCGTGCGGTGCATCAATGAACACAAGCTCGGCAATATTCTTCAGCTTCTTTGCTAGTGATCCAGTCCTCCCTTTGAAGCCAGACGCGTTCTGCCTAAAACCATGTAAGCACAAGATCCTTAGCTTCCGTCTTGTATCGTCACCTGCAGATGGCTGATTTGAAGGATCAAGACTCGAAGGGGCTTCCTTTTTTCCGTGTTTACGACACAGCTCACACACATAATTATCTTCTTTAACCTGCAAGACCATATCATAAATCCAAGATACACAATCCATGTGAAGTAGATCAACAGAAGCAGTCCAGAGTGCAATACCTGGCAATTCCTGCAGACTAATACAAGCATCCTGCATAATCTGCAACGGCAACGTGGAGAATAGTCGTCAAAGATACTGTTGCAGAGAAGGCAGCTGCCTATTATATCCTCTTTTGAGCTCCCAACTGAGATCCTTCAAACCCAATATGAACATATACATTATCTAGAAGTAAAAAAAGAAACGGTCTTCCTGGTCGATTACAAGAGAAAGATGCAAGAACATATACCGGTGATCAAACACAAAGTTCTTCCCTTTGAAGAACCCTCCACTGGGAAACTGTTCTAGGTATCTCTGTATTCCACCATAGAGCTGCAAGAAACATATAACAGCTGGAGTCAGCCTTGTTCAGTGAATTGAATCAAATCCATTAGCTATTCGAGGATCTCACCTGAAAAGTATTCTCAAACCCAGCACCTTTAGATCTGATATACGCAGATGCCATTTCACACCTGATTCCACCAGTGCAGTACCTGATTCACATAACACATGAGAACTAAAATGGTTAGGAGAGTAAACTGGACAAGAAACTGGTTATCGAACTATTTATTCATACATGAGCACGTTTTTCCCCTTCAATTTCTCGGCGTTGTGATCTATCCATGTTGGCAAATCGCTATACTGCCTGATTTTAGGATCAAGGGTCTCAACATTTTCTGATTCGAATTTCCCAATACGTGTCTCGTACAGGTTCCTCGCGTCCAGCAAAACAAGCTCCCTGCTCTCAGACTTCCCATCTCCATCCGGATGTTCGTCTGAGTTTCAAGAAAATGTCATCAGATGAGACACACGACATAGCAACAAACAATCAAACAAACAAGAAGAAGCTTACTAGCACTCTGCAGGAACGAATGAAACTCTGCAGCAGAGAGATGCTTTCCAGCATTTGAAACATCTGGGGATTTTAAGAGAGGGCAGTGACTAAAGGTCACTAACTCCTGCAGATCACAACACAATGCCACAGTTCTGTCAAAATGCATATGAAAATAATGCCACAGTTCTGTAAATTAGTTGACATACGAGCACTAATTATGCTTGTAAGAGAATAAGGCAGCAACCTCAACAACACGGATGGAGAGCGATGTAAACCCACATTCCTGAGAAACTTTATCATTCAAGGGATGATGGCAAGACGCAAGCTTGAAGTCAGTCCCTTGGAACAAACAGTTTGACTTTGCGGCGGCAATATGTTCCTCCAACGCAGTCAATTTCCCACCAACCTAACCAAAATGCAAATTTCTCACAACCGTATAAACCAAACTCTAGCAAAAGCTTCAAACTTTGGATTCTGCCTTTCTAATGGTTCAAATGGATATTCAATTTAACAACTAACTTAATTCCGAACTCAAAATCAAGACTTTCTTCCTCAAAAAGGGGTTCAATTAAACATACAACATCGGATATGTAGAGAACGAGATCAGAAGCATACGGTGACATTGACGCCATGAGTGGAGAGCCTGACTCGGCCGAGTAAACCGAGTGAATTGCAGCTGGATTCATAAAAGGAAACGAGCTCATCTAGATCAGGAACAGTTGCGTATTTGTAGTATAGCAACACTCCGTATTGCTCTTCATCTTCAGTCCGCTGCTTCTGGCCGTCGCTACACGAGCTCGTTCCCATAAGGGTTTTTCTTTTGATTAATCTCAGGCTCGCTCTCTAGACGTCGCGAAACCAGTAAGCCATTTGCCTAACCGTACAGTTAAACGCAAACGCGATTGGGAAAACCGAATCCAATTAAACCGAACAGCTTAAACCGAGATTGTTATTGTACTGCCTGAATAAAAGTGTTCACTTAAGACATGGTTTTAAGTTTTAACGAATTTCAAAACTGTAATCCTTAACTATCAAACAACTTTAAACTGTTATTCATCAAATCAGATAACATAGCTCATCAAACTTGTTCCAATCACATATCTAAACCAAAACAGAGAAATACAACTTCAATCGATCTTTTTAACTCTAATAAACATCACTTTTGTCCCTTGTTCTGTTTGGTTTCAGGGACGAGAGGCTTGATGGCGAGTTTCGGCTTTGTGCTGACGAGCCTATGAGGAAGCACTGAAACAGCAGCTACAAAGGAGCCATTTGGTATTCTAGAGAGCGGTAAGAGTTCCACCAGAACACATAGCTGCACAATATTTTACACAAATCTTTTAGAATTTTACAAACGGGACAACACAAACAAGGTTTTGAATTCTTTTCTACATGTAAATTACCTCTGGAGTTTTGAGATCCACAACTGAATCTGGTACAATGTCTTTAACTCCGGCGGCCACAGTTTCAAAGCATTTGGTGCGATCCAGCAAAGGACATTGATCAAGAACCTCTGATGCTTCTTTCTTGATCTTTCCTTTCGTCTCCTCCACACCTCTTCGGTTATACCCAGCTGCAAACTGTATGGTGTGGTATCTGGTTAATAAATTATTACCATGACTATAATATAACGGAAACTTGATTATTAATGCAGGCAAACTCTTTATTACCTTGACGGGTTTTGATAGTGTATTCTGTTTATCATCAACAAACCGCTGAACAAGCTTTGCCACTGTTTCCCGAAGTTCTTTCTCTGTCAAACCACAAGTAGCTTGAACAGGGAATATCCGATGGCACCAGCTGCATCATTCAAATCATAAATTACTTGCTTTTCGTCACGACAACATGCTTACATCAACGGAATGTGGAAAAGACAGTGATCAAAAGTTCCTAGCAGAGTGTGGGATGATAATAACAACATGGCCAGAGTTTCCAAAAAGAAAGAAATATGTCTGAGACACCACTCTTTGAGACTATCTATCATACTTGAAATAAGGTTTTGAGAACGAATCAGCACTCTATAAGCATGCTTATTTAATGGCAGAGTCGAATCGTAAGGCTAAAAAGGTTCACTAACTAACATTTCACCAGATTCGTTTATGCATATGCACTGAATTAAGAGGAAACACTCACATCGGTGCCTTCAGAGTTCCAGATTCCATATACTGGAAGATCCTTGACACAATATTCGTTGTATCGACAGAGGTTTCAACAGGGAAAGTAAAAAGAAGCAAGCCACTCTTGGTCAGCTTGACCAATGACATGAGAGACTTATGTTCTTCATTAGTACTTTCTTTGGCCGATCTGAGATCCTCAACATTTGGATTTTCACCTAAAGAGGTTACCAAAAGTCAGAATAGAGAAACGAGAATTTGAGTATGCTCTTCTGGAAATGAAATCCTCAACCTGTTTCCTGCAAGGCATCAGTGTCGAGAGGTGAGGTCTTCTCTGCGTCTTCATCTATCTCTTGTGCACAAAGTTTTCGTTTTTTAGATGAATCAGAAGATTTGAGAACTTGAGCATTCTCCTCACCAGTGGGCAATGCTTTTCCAAGGATGGACATGACCTCTTTTGTAGCACTTTTCTCCCTTTCTGATTGAGAGGTCCAAAACAGTAAACAGTATCAGAACGCAGAGTTTGTATTTGTTTACTCAATACAGTTTCGATATGCTCACTCGGAGGGCATTAAGGAATTCGAGAAATTGAGGAGAACAAAAAAAGGAATCAAACACAAGAAGAGGAAGAGTATACTGATGGAGCAGGTGACGAGGAAGCCCGAATGAGAATGATGAAGCAGAGAAGAAGGAGCTGTGTAGTCGAAACGAGGGATGCTTATGATGCTGGCGTGTTGCTCCCATGGCGCCAATGTTCCAGCTTCGTCTTCTTCTCTTTCTCTCTTTTCACAAACAGGTTCTTCCTCAATTGTTCTTCCGACACAGTCCACTTTTTCTGAAGCAGCCATTATCACTCTGCAGATTCCAAGGAGTCGAGAGAGAGATGGGAAAGGAGGAAGAACTCAAAGCCTCGAGCTTTAGCAGTTTTATGGTGGTAGTAGCTACTCAAATAAGAGTTTGAGCCCTATATTGGATTAAGCGGTTTGGAAAGTGCGATTGCGTTTTCAACCCTGTAAAACCCTGAAACGCGACGTTTAGAACAACGCACCTTCAAACAGCTAAACCCTGAAGCCTAAAACTAGCAGAGGCAGAGCAATTTAACACTGTACGAGGTCCGATTCGATCCTCTCGAGAGTCTGTGCGTCTGAGAGAGGAAAGAGATGCAGGTACTAGCGCGGAATCTAGCTCGGAGAGTATCAAGAACTCAGGTAATGCTCTCAATTCATCTTCTCTCGACGCTTTGACTCTTCGTCTCGTGCCCTTCTCTTTGTTTGTTCGCCTCTGGGGATTAATATGCAGATGTTGTATTGTTCATCACCATACCCCGCAAGTGAAGACTTGTATAGATTGGAATTTTTGTTCACTCGAAAGGCAAAGCAGGAAATTTGCTGAGATTCTGGACTATAAAGTGTTAGCTTTTGAATAAAATATGACTTTCTATATAATTTACAGAAATTTTGAGACTTAATCTGCCATACCAATTACTTAGCGTTTCATCTCTGTGTCCTGTTCGTTTATCTTATGGTTACATTTGCTTTAGACTAAGAGACATTTGGCTTATGAAATGGGGGATTTCAGGTCATCAGTCGCAATGCATTTTCAACACAAAGGGTCAGAGACATTGGTCAGCCAACTCCAGCGTCTCATCCTCATGTAACTCTACTTTGACTATCTTCTCCTCGGTTTGCAAATGCTTTATATGCTCTGATGGTATGTACTTTGTTCTTCACCATCAGTTAATGGCGGAAGGAGAGGTCACACCAGGAATTAGAATTGATGAATACATTGGTAGAAGGAAGAAGCTTGTGGATCTTCTTCCTGAAAACGGCTTAGCCATCATTTCTTCAGCCCCAGTGAAGATGATGACAGACGTTGTTCCATATACGTTCCGGCAAGAGGCTGATTATTTGTATCTAACTGGTTGCCAACAACCAGGTGGTGTGGCTGTTTTAAGTGAGGAACGCGGTTTATGCATGTTCATGCCGGAATCAACTCCTAATGTATGATCATTTCTGTATACAGAGTGATTCTGATATCTGTTTAGCGATTTATTAAGAATTGATTTGTGGTGTAGGACATTGCTTGGCAAGGAGAAGTAGCTGGAGTTGATGCAGCGTCCGAGGTATTCAAGGCAGATCAAGCATATCCGATAAGAAGATTACCTGAGGTAACGTATAAGTGGCTGCTCTTGTAATTTTTGGTCCTTTGTTTTTGACTTTGTATTATTGCTTCTGTAACACAATATTTGTTTTTATTTTCACCTCCTTTGTGTACAGATTCTTTCGTCGATGATAAGCAATTCTTCGGAAGTGTTTCATAATGTTCAAATGGCCTCGCAAAGATACACAAACTTGGTTGAGTTTCAGAACTTAGCAACGCTTGGCAAAGTGAAAGCTCTTTCAAGTTTGACACATGAGCTGAGGTTAATTAAATCACCTGCGGAACTCAAGTTGATGAGAGAGTCTGCATCTATTGCTTGCCAGGTAATCCTTTATTTTAGCTTCTAGTTACAAATGAGATGCTTGCTAGAGACTAAGTGAAAAATTTAGATGATGGAGAAATTCACACGAGATAGTGGGACAAATACTGGTTAAAGTTGCTAACTTTTCCTGACAATTGTGTGTATATAGTGAAATTAATCTTGAGAATTCAAGTGAGGAAACAAGGAACACACGCATAAAGAGCTCTCAGGCCATGAACTGATTGAACAATTTGGGTTGAGGGTGTTCTATTGTGATTGTGAGCTGTTCATGAAAAGCCTCTAGTGAAGGCAATTGCCTCACTCAAAGATATGCTAATGTTACTCTGTTCAGATTGTTACGTTTTGATACTATTCTCTAATTTCCATGTAGGATAATAGCTATTAGAGACAATGAGCGTATGTAATGATTTGGATCTTTTCATTCTCAGGGTCTTCTGAAAACAATGCTACATTCAAAAGGGTTTCCAGATGAAGGCATCTTGTCAGCTCAAGTTGAACATGAGTGCCGGGTAAGAGGGGCTCAGCGAATGGCGTAAGTCTCCACATTTCTCTCTAGTCCATGAACTTATATGTGATTCTGATTCTGGGTTTTTATTCTTAGAAAAGTCATTCCTTATTCTTCTTGTTCTATTGAGAAGAAAACAAATCATGTTTTTATTCCGTAGATTCAATCCTGTGGTCGGTGGCGGTCCAAATGCCAGTGTTATCCACTATTCACGAAATGATCAGCGAGTAAGTTTGATGAAACCTTGTTCAGTTTGCTAATACAGAGATGTTCTTGAAGCCAACATTTTAAATAATCTGCAGATAAAAGATGGAGATCTTGTTTTGATGGACATGGGTTGTGAGTTACATGGTTATGTTAGTGATCTTACTCGGACATGGCCACCTTGTGGAAAATTCAGCTCTCTTCAGGTTGCTGCTTCTGCTGGACGAATTTTTTAATCTTCTTTTTTCTGGTAGCTCGATATTCTCCTGTTTTTTTTTTTTTTTCCAGGAAGAGCTCTATGATCTTATACTTGAGACAAACAAAGAGTGCATAAAACTCTGCAAGCCTGGCACAACCATCCGCCAACTAAACACATATTCGGTAAATATAAATGTATCTTAAGCCTTGTCTTTGTTCTTGAGATGTGTTAAACACAAGTTTACTATCTAAAGTTTTGCTCACTTCTATGCATGTTATGGAATGCTTAAAAATGAAATTCATGTAGAAGGCTGATTTACAAATATTCCATAAGCTAAAAAATGGACCGGAAATCTCATAAATACCATCAGGCATTGAGCAGCCTTAAACGTGAAAGCTTTATTTTCCAAGAAAATGATGTTTGAGCTTAGATGATACTCTGTGGTTTTTGCAGACCGATATGTTATGTGAAGGATTGATGAAGATGGGCATCTTGAAGAGTCGTAGACTGTACCACCAGCTGAATCCAACCTCCATAGGTATGTATTTATTGTACTTCAATCACTTTTAACTTATTGGTTTATCCATCCGATCCAATATTGTATATATGAATCTCTGGTCGATGTAACCAATACAATCAACTGAGTTTGGTTATGGTATATATAGATGGCAACATCCTTGTTGAATTGTCCGGGCATTATGATGTATCAAATTGATTATGTAACCAAAAAAACACAAAATGTTATCTAAGAAAGTTGTCTTGTGATGGATAAAAAGGTCACTACCTTGGGATGGATGTGCATGATTCTTCTGATGTGGGATATGACCGTCCCTTGCAACCTGGTTTTGTAAGTTAATCCTAACTCTTTCGAGTCTTATAGTTTTGTAAGGAACAAAAATTCAAGGTTTATAACATTTTTCAACCGTTTGGAGGACAGGTGATCACGATCGAGCCAGGAGTCTACATTCCATCTTCATTCAACTGCCCTGAAAGGTAGTGACCATATGATAGGCACTGCATTTATATGGACGGGCCATGCACCATTACTCGTATATACATCATCATTATTCTTGTGATGATGATTGTCATATGTTCATGCTGAAATTGCTTAGTTTTTTTTATAATTTGCAGGTTCCAAGGGATTGGGATAAGGATCGAGGATGAAGTTCTGATCACTGAGACAGGATACGAGGTGCTCACAGGGTCAATGCCTAAGGAGATCAAACACATAGAGACATTGTTGAATCATCACTGCCATGAGAATGCTGCGCAAAGCTTCGCCAGTTTCTCTTCGTAAGGTTAAAAGATTACATCCGAGCACGTAATTCTTTAAGACGATTGTTTTGAGAACTACTACGGGAAAAAAGAAGTAAACAGACTCGTCACGCAAGTTGCGTTATATTATTACTATGATGGTGGTTTAGCGTCATTCACAAAACTAAAGATTATGTTGTATAGATAATTTGAAATACCAACATTAATGGGAATAAACCACTCAAATATGAAGAGATCCATTTTAGAAAATGAGGACAGAAATCACAATCAATAAGTTAGAAGTTGGAACTCTTACAGTTAAGAAAAGAAATAATGCACAATACGATAATGATCCTTTATTATATGTAAATAGACGTTTTATTCGATTCGATTCATTCATACCAAAAAAGTCTAATTGAGGAGTAGGAGAACCGGTTACTAGTTAGCAGGGAAGATGTGAAGATGATGATAGGCACTGCATTTATACGGATGGGCCATGCACCATTTATCATAATAATAATAATCATTATTGTTGTGATGATGATTGCCATCCAGATCTTGTTAGGTGTTTTAACCCAAAACTGTGAAAATTAGCTGGCACGTATCAGATATTTATGTATTCACCCACAAACATGCCCATCAATGCTTTTTTAAGTAAATCTCATTATGAATATGATCAAGTTCAAACACAAAAGTTGAGTTTTTAGTTTTTACATCCATATCTGATCTAGTCGTTTTTCTAATTAGTTTTTTTTTTCCTTCTGATGTAATTATCATTCGATTTTTTAGTTGTATAATTTTGTTTTCTCATTTTTAGTTGAAACACAAAATTGAATTTGGAATGATGCAGAAGATTATCGGGTCCAACGTCCTCGTCAATATTGATGTTTTTTCCCCCCACCTTTTAAACAAGGCTGGTCTCAATTTAATACCAAAAACTAGTAAAATTTGCATAAATAGTAGAGTCAAAGGTATGATTCTCAATGTAAGTGTATTTCACATCCCAAATATGTAATGTCTTGCTTGAATTATGACCAAACCGTTCCATTTTCTAAACCCAATGGCAATCTCCGTAATAATATGACAAAACAAATGGCAAACAAACACCACCCTACCTATATATCACAAGGTTTAAGTCTCTAACTCTCCACAACACACACATCAGCTTCGAGGCAAAACTAAAACTAAAATTAAAAACAGAGCAAAGAAACAGAGATGGGTTTGGTTACAGAGGAGGTGAGAGCCAGGGCAGAGTCGTACACCGGAGATGAGATATGCCAAGAGAAGGCAAAGTGTTTCCTCAAGGAAATATGTATGCCCAATGGCTTATTACCACTCAAGGATATAGAAGAGGTTGGATATGACAGAGAGTCAGGTGTTGTATGGATGAAACAGAAACAGAGCATCACTCACAAGTTCGAAGCGATTGATAAGCTTGTCTCCTATGCAACCGAGGTCACTGCCGTGGTTGAGACCGGCAAGATCAAGAAGCTCACCGGAGTCAAGGCCAAGGAGCTTCTTATTTGGGTCAGTATCAGTGATATCTATACCGAGGACTCAGGGAAGATCACGTTCAAGTCACCGACCACACTGTCTAGGACCTTCCCGGTCACAGCTTTTGTAGTCCCAGAAGAAGTGGAGCCTGCCAAAGAGAAGAGCAGTGAAGCCACAGAGGTTAAGGAGGCTGTTCCAGTCACGGAGGCTGGTGCAGTCAAAGAGGCCGTTGCAGTCAAAGAGGCCTAGGCAAACCTCTCACCAGCTTAAGGCTTCAACACTAAAAGAGACCAGAATCTTTTTCATGTATACTTCAAGAATTTGAATCAATTATGGAGAGTTGGTGTTTCTCACTGCTCTTATTCTCATGTGTTATGTATTACCTACCAGTTGTTGCTGTTTTTTCTACCTGTAATAAGATGTCAACATCATCCTGTTCCGTAAAAATTATCCGTAATTATCTATAAACTACATTGAAGCTACTTCTGTATGTATCTTTAAGAACATGGGAAACCTATTAGCAAGCAAAAGTAAGAGCATACACTCCTTATATTTCCCGATCTCTGGAGTTTCTTACGTATACAAAGCTTAAGACTATTTGCTAAGTTCGCATTTTCACAATAGGAGAATTAACAAGGCAAGAAAACAGCCTTACAGAAGCATTATGAGAAGCACTATCTCGTGGAAAATCAATAAAAATATCAACTGTTTATTAACTGCAATTATCTACAATAGCAAGGAAACATCAGGGTTAAGACTAAGATTCTAATACCTTTAAAAAAAAAGAAAAACAAAACTTGAGAATCCACGCATGGTTCCCCAGCCCAATTACACCTTTTGAGACTGAAAATCATAATTAATGGCAGCAACCATCAGTAAAAGCTGAAAAGCTTTGATATTTGAGAGCAAATAACGAAATTAAAATGAGTTGAGCGTTATAGAAGCATACCTTAGAAGATGTTATCCACTTGCCATCAACCCATTCCTGATGTAGCCTTAGCTGAAAATGATTGAATTTTAGCACCTCTCCGGTCTTCTCGAAGTTAACGAGGTAGTTTGACTTAGCAAGAATCTTCACAATCACCCCCACCCACCATCCATCATTATAGAAAGCATCAACTTTGTCAAGCTTCTCGAACGAATTAACCATGATCCTCTCTACTGGTTGAGGCCTTATCTGTGAAACTTTCACCTCTTCTCTCAGAGGCTCTTTCGCATCTTCAGCTTTCAGTTTATCATATTCTACAAGGCACTTCTCCTGACCTCTGTATTCAACAAGTTTTGCAGGAAACCAAGAGTCTTCAAATCCTTCTTCCTCACTGCTAACCTCGACCGGAGTTCCAATGCTCAACACTTGCTTCGAGATTTCTTTCTTAGGTCTCACGTTCCGATCACATGAAACCGAAACTCTCTGCAGAACCTTTGGCCTCTTCTCTCCTCTTTTCAGTGGTAGCTGCCAAGTCCCGTTAACCCAGTCTTTATGCAGACGAAGACCAAGCCTTCCAAACCGCATCTTTTCTCTTGATTGCCTAAAAAAGATACCAACTCTTCCATCCTGCAGACTCTCTATGACATCACCAACCCACCAGCCGTCATTGTAAAAGGCATCAACTTTGTCCCCAACAGCAAAATCTGTATAGTCCTCACTTGTTGGTGGAAGTGGCCTCATGTGCAGAAAGTCGGCTTCTTCTTTCAGAGGCTCGACGCCATTTTCTTCTCTCAAGTCTCGGTACTCAACAAGATAATTATCTTCGCCAATGCGTTCAATGACTTTCGCTACAAACCAAGACCCCTTGAAACCTTCCTCATCGCTGCTAACCTCAACAATTGTGCCACTGGAAAACATTTGTTTCGCAATTGCTCTGGCAGTTTCCGGATCCACTTGGGATAAAAGATCCTGCATTTCATAAGTGTCACCATTAGTTTACATTCTAACACTCTAAAGAAGAACTAAAGCAAGAGTCTTCAATTCGAATCAACACAGCAGAAAGTTTTCCAAGCACCAAATCTTACCACAATAGCAAGTGTGACTACTGATTGCAATGCACGAAAAACAAAAGCAGCTAAATTGTGTTACCTCTTGGTCTTCTGTGTCGTCTACTTTGTCGTCTTCTGATTCCTCCTCCTCCGTTTCCTCTAATGGCGGCTTCCATGCTCCATTTACCCATTCCCTCTGATACCGTAATTGATCTCTGTGAAATTCAATCTGTTCCCTGGAAGTTCTGAAGTAAACACTGAATTTCCCATCACCGAGAACCTTCATCACCTCTCCTTCCCACCAACCGTCATTGTAATACGCGTCGACTTTTTCCCCCACAGCGAAATCCCTTTTCTTCTCACTCTCAGACAACGACGGCGCCGGAGGACGAAGCTGAGCCGTGTGGACAACCTCCTTCAGAGGCTTCTTCAACTCTTTGTCGAAGCAGAGGGTCGTGTACTCGACCTGGCATTTGACGGAATCCTTATCTGAGGAAGGGGCTGTGACCACCCTTCCGGGGAACCAAGAGCCTCGAAACCCAGACTCGTCGGAGCTGATCTCCACGGCGGCGCCAGGTTTTAGGTAAGAAGGCACACGATTATTCCGAATCGCTCGCTGAGTCGTGGAATCCTTGGGAGCTTTCTTCCTCTGGTTCGCCGGAGACGATACCCCGGTTGATTGACGAGGCCGCAGAGACATGGCCTGGAAGTGTCAAGGGAAAAAGAAATTGGCGGGAAGAAGAATGGATAGGTGTGGGGGATCAAAGGAATCAGCTTTTTAGGGTTTTGGGGTTTGATTTACGCTAGGCCTGTGCATTTCGGGTTTTGGGACGGGAATTGACGGGAACGGACGGGAATGGGAAATTTGGGAATCCAAAAATGCTTCCCGAAAGATTCCCTTATTATAACGGGACGGGAAATAGCGGGAATGTGAAGGGAATGGAAAAATTGGGAATAAAAAATCAATACCCAAAGTCTTAATAAATCGGAAAAATTAAAGATATTTTGGGAAATTACGGGAAAATTCGGGAAAATATGGGAAAGTACGGGGAAAATACGGGAAAATTTGGGAAAATATGGGAAAATACGAGAAAATTCGGGAAAATATGAGAAAAATTGGGATATTTAAGAAAAAAAATATAATTTTCAATTTTTTATTTTTTAAAAGGAAAAATCGGGAAAACCTGTACCCTTCCCGAACCCTTCCCTTACCCGTTTGAATAAAAAATATGTTCCCAAACGGGAAATTGCAAATTCCCATTCCCGAAAAGTTTGGGAAATTTTAAACGGGTACGGGTGAGAATAGGATTCCCGTCCCGAAATGCACAGGGCTAATTTACGCAATCAAAACCAATTTAAAGCTTTGCCGTTGTGATCAAAATCCCAGACTTAACGCCTTCCATAAAAAAAAAGGAAAAAGATGAGTAGTAAAATTTGTGAATATGGTGATCATGGGCTAATAAGAGGTTGTAGCCCTAGTTCACTTTTCTTTTGTTGGTTTTATGGGTTAGAATTTTAACTTTCATAAGATAATTTGGGACCGTTTAAAATCATGTTAATCTGTCAGTTGTTTTCTCTAAATCTCTCATAAAGACTTATCTTTATCATTTGAATTCGAATACCACCTGAGAAAGGGGAGAGAGACGTAGAGTTTCTGAAATTTATTTTAGAATGAACAAAAGCTTAAGATCATACGAGATGCAAAATGTTAATAAGGTAAGTCGAAAATGTAGAATACATGTAAAGATGAATATAAACCTCTTAATCTCTTACAAAATATATTGGAAAACAAATCAGTCAAAAACATGGTGTCGATTGGGAAATCTTCTTTGTACACTGTTCTTTGCTCTCTCACTCTACCTTTCTTCTTTTCAGACAAGGGTGAAGGCAGATTGTACCGTGGACTGAAACCGTGATGCGATTGTCTGTGAGGCAAACTGCTGAAATTGTTTCTTTGCATCTGCCATCACAATGGTGAATACCAATTAGAGTTTGTACATGCATAATGCATACGTTCTTTGCAGACAAATCTAAGAACCTAATGGGAAAAAATCAGGGTAATATAGTGGGAAATTAACAAGGATCTGACCTTTCTTGCACTTTGTGAAGCCGATAATATTAGCCACGTTGAGGGACAAGCAAACGCCAACAACAAGCAGATAGTCGGCCTGAAACCTTATCAGAGAAAATATCCCAAGGATAAACCACGCAGCTGCCTGAAAAAGTGGGGGAAAAGGAGATTCAGCTGCAAATATAACCCAAATAGAGACAGCAAACCCATTTCTACCATCTCCTGGCTAGTTCTCACTCTTTATAGGTCGCTTGTAAAGTAAGTGAGCCTATACGTTTTTACTCCTAATCCTCCAACGGAGTTTCAGGTGCAATGCAAACAGGTTTAACTAATAAGCATACACTACAACTCTAGGCTTAGATAGGAACTACTCACTGCAAGGTAAAGCGTCCACCAGAAAAGCCATGAGTCTTTCTTGTTCATCCGAGCCAAGGACTGATATAGAGAAACAAGCGAACTTTATGAGTATTCAAAAGGACAGAAAGTTGAAAACGACACAGCAATACTAGTTATGAAGCAAAACAGAGAAAAGACGCTAACCTCCTGGTCAAGAGACTCAAATTTCCAGACACTTTCTCCCAAGTCATTGATCTCGTTCCACCACCTGAGACCAACCAGTATACGCCCACTCACATTCTTAACCACCCAGAAGTCAAGGGCAGCAAGAAGAACAGTCACTACGAAGATTATCACAAAGCTGTTGAAGAAGAGAGCGGAGAGAATGTAAAACGCCAATGCAGCACCCTGGTTAGACAACAAAATCAAAATTGTTACTATTGTCCACTATCTAACCATTTCTTTGAATACAAAAGGTCAAACATTTATACTCTATTCATACCTTGAAGAGAACATGGAAGAGACATGTCTTTGGATTTGCATAGTTTTCAACTGGTGGCTACATTGAAAGAATAAAAAAAAGTTTCGTAAGCCCAGATTCTGATAGAAATGATTCCAAGAGTTCATGCAGCAATTTCCAGAGTTAAAACCAAAATAACGCTACCAAAATAATGAAGATAACAGATTTCTCTCGCTACGCATTGTCGCAAAGACATTTTTTAAACATTACTTGTAACCTAGCTCAAACCTTCCAACTTCTAATGTACATACTTCTCCAGATTTTCTCGGAGATCAAATCGAAGAACACAGATCTAACACAATAATGTTCAGATCGAACCACTAATCAAGGGTTACCCGTGATAGGCAATCCAAGTCAGAAATTCCCAAAAATCAAAAGCAAATAAGCGGTAGAGGAAGCAGCGAGACATCGGAATCACCTGATTAGGATCCATCTTTCGACGTATCCAAAAGGATCAATCCGAAAAAAAGAAGAAAACGAGCTGATCAGCTGAATCAAAACACCTCTCCGATGTTGAAAGTACCGATCTTTCCTTCGAGAGACTGAATTTTCCCGAGAAACTTTTTTCTGAACCAGATCTCTCTTCAAACTCGTGCGAGTGTGTGCTACGTAATTTCATCTCCTTTTTTTTGTAAATGTTTTAAGTTATAAGTTAAGCCCAAGTGTAAGTCCACTCTAGCCCAATAAGACTCGGAGAAATAAGGCCCAATACAAAAACGTTAATTACGATTTATGTCAAAAACTTTTGGTAACGATCAAAATTTTCCCACTATCCACAAGGAGGCAAACGAAGAGTTCTGAAAGAAGAGGACGACAATGGCTGTAAATTATGTGACCGTGAAATGGCTGAGATTAATTGTCTTATCCACAAAAAGAAGACTTAATTGATCAGAAGCAAAAAGATGATGGGCCCTCACGAATCATACACACTTCAATTTCAAATAAGAGTTCTTCTTCAGTTGTTGAGAGAGTGAACCATCAACCAACCATGGCGAAGATGATGATGTTGCAACAGAGCCAACCTTCTTTCTCTCTCCTTACTTCTTCTCTATCTGACTTTAATGGCGCTAAGCTCCATTCACAAGTCCAGGTCATTTTTCTTTCTTTCTTCTGACGATAATCGTGATCAACTTTCAGATGGTTTTTTATTTTTTTTGGCGTTTGCTTCATCAAAAATTCAAAAATGTATCTTTTTTATGGGTCTCTATGCTCATTTTGTTCGACTTCATGAGAAATGGATCACTGTGTCTAGATTAGTTGATTTTGTATTTGAGTTAAGCTTTATTAGCTTCTTTGTCGTAATTGTGAATGTTTTGGGTGTGGTTCTGGTTTGAGTTGTCTGAATACTTTCCTCAGGATTTACATTTTGTTTCCAGAATGATTTGCTGCTCGTGAAGCTCTAGCCTCATATTAATTAATAACCTTAGATTTGCTTATTGGCTTTGTTGTTGAAATTGCAGTACAAGAGAAAGGTTCAACAGCCAAAAGGAGCACTCTATGTTTCAGCGTCGAGCGAAAAGAAGATTCTGATAATGGGTGGCACTCGATTCATCGGTGTGTTCTTGTCCAGGCTCCTTCTCAAAGAGGGACATCAGGTCTCTTCCATGACCAATCAAACTGTCTTTTCAGCTAGAAAGATTTAGTTTCCCTCTTATCATTGGCTAATGGTTTCTTTTTGCAGGTTACATTGTTCACGAGAGGTAAATCTCCTATTGCCAAACAACTCCCTGGCGAATCTGACCAAGACTTTGCTGATTTTTCTTCCAAGGTATTACGTGATTCCTTGTGAGAGAACTAGTCTGTGTAGTCAGATATAATACTATATGGTTTTGGAGTATTTTACCAAGATAAAAATGTTTTTTTTTTCCTTGGGCTTTTGTAGATTCTTCACTTAAAAGGAGACAGAAAGGACTATGACTTTGTGAAGTCAAGTCTTTCAGCAGAAGGCTTCGATGTTGTTTATGATATCAACGGTAACAACTACTAGTCTATTTGTTGTTACTGTGACTTCAAGAAGATACAGTCTTTTGCCTCTGACAAGCGAGATTGTAAAATTTTATCTTCTCTTTTTTTCATCAGGACGGGAGGCAGAGGAAGTTGAGCCCATACTAGATGCACTGCCTAAACTAGAGCAGTAAGTTATAGCTTGTTCGTTTGATTTTCAGCTCTCGCAAACAGTCTTTCAAAATTGTAATATGCGGTTTTAATGTTGTAGGTACATCTACTGTTCTTCAGCTGGTGTTTATCTGAAATCTGATATCTTGCCACACTGTGAGGTATTATTTAAAACATATCTTATCCTTCTTCCTGGAAATTTTGAGCTTGTGATTTGTTCAAATGGTGTCACTCAGAAGTTTATCAAGTGAGATCACTTTTTGTTTGGGACGTAACTGATGCAGGTGGATGCAGTAGACCCAAAGAGCAGGCACAAGGGGAAGCTGGAGACAGAGAGCTTACTGCGATCAAAAGGTGTAAACTGGACTTCTATACGTCCTGTCTACATCTACGGTCCATTGAACTACAACCCCGTCGAAGAATGGTTCTTCCACCGTCTCAAAGCCGGTCGCCCAATCCCAGTTCCAAACTCTGGCATCCAGATCTCACAACTCGGTCACGTCAAGGTCACACACTCTTACTTTCTCTAATGTTTTTGAGAAATCTTGAAGACTACTTACTCATCAGTAATAACATGAAATGATTCTGTAATGTCAGGACTTGGCAACAGCCTTTCTTGCCGTTCTTGGTAACGAGAAAGCCAGCAGAGAGATATTCAACATCTCGGGAGATAAATACGTCACCTTTGATGGATTAGCTAGAGCTTGCGCAAAGGTACATCTTCTCATCGATCCAAAATCTTAATATAGTCTGTTTGATGGGTTGCAAGTGACGTAAACTTGTCATGTTTACAACTCTTGCAGGCTGGTGGGTTTCCAGAGCCAGAGATTGTTCACTACAACCCGAAAGAGTTCGACTTTGGGAAGAAGAAGGCGTTCCCTTTCCGTGACCAGGTATAAACTCCCAACATTCAAGTGACTTAAGGCTGCTGCAACATGAAATAATCCAACTTTGAAAAGTTGGGGGTTTTCATATGTATGTGTATGATCATTTTTGCAGCATTTCTTTGCGTCGGTGGAGAAAGCAAAGCATGTTCTTGGATGGAAGCCAGAGTTCGACTTGGTGGAGGGTCTCACTGACTCATACAACCTTGATTTCGGTCGCGGAACTTTCAGGAAAGAGGCAGATTTCACCACTGACGACATGATTCTAAGCAAGAAGCTTGTTCTTCAATCCTAAGAACTTGGCTCATAGAATATAAAAAGAAAACAAATTCTTGGCTTGTATGGTTGTGTGATCTCTCACTGAAGAAGGAAATGATTTTAATTATTAGCTTATATGTTAATGAAGAAATTCATTAACAAATATACCAACTTTAGATCTTGAATTTAAAGGAAGTGTCAGAAGAAAAACGTGAGCTTGGTAAAAAAAAAAAACAAGTGAATAAGAAGGACAAACCATGTGAATCAATGTGTATATATATTATTGGCTTTTAAATGATTTTTCTGACAATTTTCTATGTATACAAATGATTTACACAGCAACTTTTATTTTACTTTAATGAATTAAGAAAAAACCATTCTTCTAGATTTGACTATTTACCGTTATAATTATTTTCATAAATAATTATACATTTAATTTAAGAAAAAACCCGTCTTGCATAAATTTCATTATAAATTTGACTATTTACCGTTATAATTATTTTCTTTTTAGTTTATTAGGTTTAGTCTAGCCGTTATCACTTAAAATCCTTCTTAAATTAAATGTATTATTAATACTTCAAAAATCAAAAGATTATATTTTTAATCTGGATCTTATTGGATTTAGACTTTTCTTTCTCTAATCAAGTCCCTCTCACTTTTTGAACAACATTCAATCTAGCAAATTAGATAAATATCCACATCATGCATACAGATCAATAAGTGCAACTGCAATGGACCCAAAAATCTTTAAACTGTCATAAGGAGTAAAAGAGATTTAAGACTTGGCAACACTCAATACTATAAACTAGGTGATAACCCGCGCCCTGCGCGGGTGAAATATTTGTTAATTATTTTTTGTAAAAATTATTGGTGTTTTCTTTATTTATTTTCATAATTTATTCTTAATTAATTTCAAGAAAGAACACATAATATCACAATTCAAAATCTTAATATCAATCGTATATAATAATTCATATTTAAATTGTTATTATTTTTAAAAAATAGTAAAATTGTATATATTATTTTTAATTATTACGGTTAGATATGGTATAATTGTCTTTTTCTTTTCTATAAACAAAATAAATATTATGTGAAATAGATTCAAATTTGGTAACATTATATATGTTAAATTCAGTATATATTAAATAAAATCATTGCTCAAAAATATGATAATTTATGGCTGATTTATAGGTTAATTTATTATTAATATAAAAAATAATATATACTTGAATCTATTCATAATTAAAAAGCTTTCATATAAGACACTATATTTATTGGTGACATTATCAATTATCATATAATTAGAAAATCTCAAAAAATTTAATAATTATTTTTTAGAACAGTAAAATAAATTTCTAATTTTGTATGAAATTATATATGAGAAAAAAATATTTACAATTAAATTTATTATATATTCATTTATATATATATATATATGTTCAGAAATCCAATATATTGAAAAACAAATTGTGTCAATAATTTTGAATTGTTTATATCAGTATTCGATTCTGTAGTTTGCATTATTTAGAGCCTGTAATTAATGCATCTCAAATTTTTTAAGATTAAGTAAAAAAAAAGCTCATTCGTTATTAAATCCAAACTATATTGGAGATGTCAGTAGCATTTAATCATGAATTAAAAAGTTATAATATACAATGACATTCTATGTAAATTCTCTTGTAAGTAAGTTATGTCTTAATTTAAAAACTTCTTAAAAATGAACCTGGTGATGAAAAATCAACAATGCATTCTGTTTTAATATATAAGAGATATATACGAAATATGCCCAAACCAACTTTATATATGACTTCGCCGACATTGTCCGCATTCTAGAATCTTATAAATCAATGGTCTTTATGCAAAAAAAAAAAAAAAAATAGTAAACCAATGGTCAAATTATTTTTTCATATAATCAGAAGGAATGTTTCGTTTATGCGCTTCACTACCACTCCTTTATAAAAATATTAAAATAATGAGATTCAAATATATGTTTTTAAAATTGGATCGGTGACCGAACTAGAAATGTTTTTAGTATCAAGTTTGATGAAATTTTTAAAATAATACAAATAATTTTATACAATATATATTTTCTTAGAATATATCTATAATATATGAATAATATTAAAATATATAAATAACTTTTACATATAAAATACAATATTTTAGAATCATAATGTTTGAAAAAAATTAAAAATAACAAATTCATTTTTTTAATTATTATTAGAAAAGTATAAATTTTCATTGTTTAATTAGAAAACCTAATGTACCGAGTTTTTGGTTCAAAACATTTTTCATATACCAAAAAAAAATATAATAATTATAAACAAGTTGCCAGCATGACAACAAAAGAAAAAAAGAAATTTGATTTTCTTATCATGCAAGAATAGAATTAAATTTCTAAAAACTTGTGGAGATGAAGACATCAAGAACAAGTCATGAATGGAAAACATTCAACAAGAAAACTCAAACTTTAACACATGCAAGAAAATAATGACTAACGAACTAGATGGTCCCAAACTAGGCTAGATATTTAAGTCATGTATGATAAGGACATATGAATGGAAGTTACAAACTCAGACATAAGTCATACACATACGCAGAGCCAACCCAGAGATATTAAAAGACTAAAAACAACTTAAAATAAATTGGCCATCTTTGTTCAACCACTACAACAAAACAGACATTTTCCATCGACGATTTACGTCGACAATAAA
>OVBJ01000492.1:0-51738 GCA_900406535.1 Noccaea bulbosa | reverse complement strand
ATGATGTTTATGTAAAACATGTTTTGGGTGATTAATAAAGCAATCTTTGAAGCAATCTTTTACCATTTTAACCGTCTACAAGCAGAGCCGGCCTTAGCTGCTTGCGGTCCTGTTTATAATAAGTAAATATTCGGCCCTTAATTTTACAGAATGTTCTTTAGCTGTGTTGGTTGTGCACATGCAAAGTTATGCAAACGGTTCTTGGTTCGAGTCTATTTCACTTCATTTGAACTTTTGATTTTTTATCTTATCTTTTGCAGGCCCAAATTTGGTTTGAGTTTGCGGCCCATATATTGCCAGGGACGGCTCTGTCTACAAGTGAGTTTAAAGTAACATTTAATCCAGAAGAGTAATTAGTCCATGGTATATATATCTAGAGTGTTAATCAAGAAACCAAATTTATGTCACAGGGAGTGGATTGGCAAGGCTATAGCTGCTCAAATGGCTCAGATTAGACATAATATGGTACACACAAAAAGCGAAGATGCGGTAACAGTGAGCACTGAATCCGATCAAACAGTGACAGAGAGCATTGTGTCTGCTCAATATGGCTTAATAAGACTTCACCAGTTGATGCAGCTTGTGAACGTCACCATCATGAAGTTGCGGTCCATATATATATACCTCCAAGGCTAGCCAGGTAATTAAATAGTACTGTTTAATATAACTTCGATGTTGTTTTTGTTATGTCGATAGTGTGTTTCTCTTACTCTTGGATAATGTAGCATGCAAGCATGGTCATGGCGGCGATGGTAGGGTTGGCAAGCTTCTTTGCGGTGGTGCCGTTGAAGTTGGTCATCATATTTGGTAAAATATATTGCTTTGTCATGACATCGAGTGTCGGAAAATACATGAGCAACGATCAGGGTAACCGGAGAATGAAGGAGTGGTGGGATTCTATACCCATTGATACAAAAGGGCTACACTTAATGTGAGATACCAAAGGCGATGACTGTTTGGTTTTTTTAATCAGAAACTTATAAAGAAACAATGTTTAAACTTTAAACCAAAGTTCGTTTTGTAAAATATTTACAAACATATCGCTACAACTATAATAAAAGTTGAATTATTTGGATGAAATCAAAACCAGAGTTGGGACTGCAAATGAGGTTTCATTTTTTTTAGTAGAACTTATACTCGCCATTTTCAGGTAAGATACATTTTACCAAGACTATTCAAAATCAAAATAAAATTATATGGAAACATATGTGCTTGCTTGACTTTTTGTTTTATCAATTGTTGAATATTTGTTTGACCCTTCGTAACTCGTAAGACTTGTTAATAGGAGCGAGCATGCAAGAATTTCAAAAGAAAAAAAGGAAAAAAAACCTACAGCCAAACCAGAACAAAAGTATATCTCCAAGGAAAATGAAAAACAAGAACTCTTCACATGCGTATGAAACATCTTTCCTTCTGATATCAATCATTTTCTTGCTTTTCTTCTCACGTGAGTCGCTTGTTTTATAAATCTCAAATACAAAAATTGAATATTTGTGATGATCTTTAAATGTATAGTTACATTTCATTTTGATCAGTTACCGGACAATCATGTTCATCGAGTCTTTACCAAATGCTCATATGTTTGGACCTAAACGTATTATGTTCTGAGTGCATACGAGACAAGTTATGGAGGAATTTGTGTTATTGAAAACTCCAAAACCAATCGTATAACTTCTTGTTGCAAAAAAAGTCCCTCATCATCATATTATGTGATTATATATTTAACAGTTTTTTAGTGTCAACAAAATTAATATATCCTTTGTCAACACTTTTTTAAAAATATATGTTAAATAAATTAGACACATATTTGATATTATCATCTAAATGCACATTATATTATCAGTTGTAATTTTTTTTGAGATATGACATTAATATTACATGTCATTATATAATTGTGTAAAATCTTATCAGTAAGATAATTTACCTGAACAGACTATCTATTACTAGTTTCTTTATCAACTTGTTATGGAAAAAAATGAAAAGAAAGATTTACTTCTTATTTTACTGATAAAAGCAATTATGGGTTCCATATATATATATGCCCCAAGCACCTTCTCCATAAAGATAGGCAAAAACAGAACCCAATCACTCACAAAGAAAAGAGAAAAAGATGGCGAAATCTCCAAATCGAAACGAAGCATTCGGTTGGGCGGCCAACGATAGATCCGGCGTTCTCTCTCCATTTCATTTCTCCAGAAGGTTTCTTTCTTTTACGTTGGATTTAAATTCGTATCCATTCTCTTCACGAGACCCAAATCTTTATTTTCTTCCAACGAGTTATTGTTATTGTAATGATATAACATGTCTTCGTTTTGCTGTTATGTATGTATAGAGAGAATGGTGACAACGATGTAACAGTGAAGATCTTGTTTTGTGGCGTTTGCCACTCTGATCTTCATATCATCAAAGAACGAATGGGGAAACGCTCGTTACCCAATCATTCTCGGGTATCCCGGAAACTCTTTCTACCATTTCTTCTAATCTCTGCAAAATATGTAATCCGCCATGTTAATTTATGTGGTTATTAGGAATTCAAATATTTGGATCTATGTGTTGTGTCAATGGTCGGTTTTGTTCCGTTCGGTTCGGTTAGGTATAGAAAAATTTTCATGCATGGTCCAAAAAAAATTCTTATTCCTTAGGAGATCTCTAATTCCTTTATAGGGGGAGGAATATTTTGGTGAATAGAGAAGAAAATCTCTGGAGGTTTATTAAGGAAAGTGTTTAATAATTTTTTTGTTTTTGTTTTGAAGCTCTCTTTGTCCCAATGGTTTGGTTAAGGGTTCGTTAATGCTTCTACACCATGAGATTTGTGGTTTATAACATTTCTAATAATTTGTTATAGTATAATAAATCAAGTTTTTTTTTTTATAACGCTATATGTACATACATATGCTTGTTAAAGTTTTCGTCTGGGTTTATATTTTAGAATTAATTTTGCATTGCATAGTGAGACTAACAAATTTGGCTTTTAAAAAAATGCATTCATACTTTTTATTAGTAAAATAGTTAGATTACCACATTACTGTTGATAATTTCGATCTCTAACAACTACTTTCGTTCGATTACTTTTTGTTTGTTTGCTAGGCATGAAATCGTTGGAATCGCAACAAAAGTTGGCAAGAATGTGACAGAGTTCAAAGAAGGAGACCGAGTAGGAGTCGGAGTAATAATCGGCTCATGACATTCATGTGAATCATGTCACCAAGATTTAGAAAACTACTGTCCTCAAGTTGTATACACATACAACTCTCCTTCCTCTGACGGAACAAGAAACCAAGGTGGTTATTCCGACAAAATCGTTGTCGATCACCGCTTTGTCCTGAGATTTCCCGATGGTTTACCGAGCGATTCAGGCGCACCGCTGCTCTGTTCCGGAATCACTGTGTACAGTCCAATGAAGTATTATGGTATGGCTGAAGGAAGAGGGAAACATTTAGGTGTGAGTGGACTTGGTGGGCTTGGTCATATCGCTGTGAAGATCGGTAAAGCCTTTTTGGTTTAAAAGTCACTGTGATCAGTAGGTCTCCTGAGAAGGAGAGAGAAGCAATCGATAAACTCGGTGCTGACTCGTTTCTCGTGACAACGGACTCTCAGAAGATGAAGGATGCGATTGGGACAATGGATTTCGTGTTGGACACGGTATCAGCAGAACACTCTCTTTTGCCGTTGTTTAGTTTGCTCAAAGTGAATGGAAAGCTTGTGACAGTAGGCTTACCGGAGAAGCCACTTTTTCTACCAGTCTTCCCTTTGGCTGCCGGTAAAGAAACAGATGATGACTCTTTCTGTAGTAAGTTGTGGTTTTATGTGTTGCGTAATATGCAAGTAACTAAGTTTTTTGGTGTTTTTGTTAACAGGAAGGAAAATGGTGGGAGGGAGTATGATTGGAGGGATGAAGGAGACACAAGAGATGCTTGACTTCTGTGCCAAGCATAACATCGTTGCAGATATCGAGCTCATCAAGATGAGTGATATCAACTCTGCGATGGAACGCTTGGTTAAGTCTGATGTCAGGTACCGGTTCGTGATCGATGTGGCCAATTCCTTGAACCCGGCTCTAGATCGAGATTCAGCTAATGATCTTTGCTTGTTTTTTGTGTGTGTTTCTGCTTTCATTTCGTTCTTTTTCTCGTTTTCTATCTATGGTGTAATAAAGAAAGCAAAGATTCTGAGATTTTCTTGAGGATGATAACAGAAGCATGAATCTATTTTCTTGTTGGGGAAGTTACTTATGTTTTTTAACTATTCTCTGTTTCCTGGTATCGCCTGGAAACTGTTATAAAGCAAAGGTTGAGAAAGATCAGTTTAAGTTTACTTTTCTTTCTATGCTCTGTTTCTTGCTTTTAAATTGTCAAGTCCATTTGTAAATAAAGAAATAAAAACATCCATCTCACATTTCTTCAAAGAGATACCAATCTCGACGCCAGCAGTTCCATCTCTCCTCTCCGACATTGAGAACAGATTGTTCCGGTAAATGGACATAACTTCGGTATTAACGGGTTTTCCCCAACCGAAATCTGACCCGTATATCCCAAACTGGTTAGACCCGGTAACGGATAACACCTGCGTACCCGGTTTCAACCTCTTCTTTTCTTCCTCGTACTGCTCCCAAAATGACTCAAGTTACTCAACCCCACGTGAACGGCAACCTTTGACCGAATCGCTAAGAATCTTGACTCCATTAACGAATCCATCTTCTCCCAAATACGTCTTCGCTTTGTGTTCAGATAAAACGATGGAGAAAACACAGTTTCCGAAGTAGGTCTCAGGAACCGGCGGGTCTAACCGGTTTCTGAAATCAGCAGCGTACCTGAAACTAACTGGTCGATCTGCGTCACCTCCACGAGTCTTCACCATACAGGTCAACACATAAGCGAACGTGACCACGAACGTTGACAAGTGAAGATCAGAGCGAGTTAACTCGTTCTTGGCTTGCTCCTTAAGTTTCTCTATGTTCTCTTGCGTCAAGTTTAACGTGATCCGGAAGACATCGTCGGTCTCTTTGAAGGGAGCCAGTTTTAAGGTTCTTGCCAGTTTTTCCCTTTGGCTGCCGGTAAAGAAACAGATGATGACTCTTTCTGTAGTAAGTTGTGGTTTTATGTGTTGCGTAATATGCAAGTAACTAAGTTTTTTGGTGTTTTTGTTAACAGGAAGGAAATATTCTTTCTTATATTTTCAATTTTAATTCTAACCTATCAAACAATTTTAACCTACGCAAAAAGCTGTCAATTTTTGAATTACCTATGCAAATACTCTATAAAAATTGTTGAAGACCCTCGCTTTGACCTTATATGCAATTATGCATTGTATTTGTATCTTCATTAAAAATGGCAAAGAGATGTATAAATTGAATCTTTTTAGATCATGGACCAAAACTCAAAGCTATAAATTGACCGATATGTTCTCAAATATCTACGCACTAGCTCGATAATACAAATACAAAGAGTACATGAAAATAGCTATTCTTCTTCGACGTTTAACGTTCCAATCATCGTCTTTAACCGAGCTTAAAGTTTTAATTTGTTAATGCATTATTTAAGAAATTTATTTATTCATCCAGATCCAATACTTCGGCTAATTTGAGTACCATCCGATTTTCGAACAAATTCCAACAATATTCATCTTCTCATAAATCTAGTTAATACCCATGAAGTCATAAGTCATAACTAATGGAGTATAAGGTTTATAAGATATCGTGTTTGGTTTTTTAAAAAGGTTTGTACGATCTGGACATCAGCTACAAAGAGAGTTTTAAAATAAAAGTCACGGTATAGTGTCAGGGAGTAACCTTCTGAATCTATTAGCATCTTATTAACATTCAGAGCCACCACTCACTGAGCAAAATCTAGTTCAATAAAATCTCCATTTTAAGAGATGTATATTGTATAGTGTATAGACAACCTGATAGCACATTTCAAACAAGGACAACTTGTAAGTTGTACTTGTAACTAATCAAACAATCATCGAATTGAGAAACTTGATGCATTACTTTTTTTCGACCAAAAAACAACCAAACTTGAATGAGAACAACCTGGTTAATAAGCATTTTAATTCTATTCAACACAACAAAAAAGAATCAAATTCTTGGGGTGAGAAGTAGTCTTTTGGTCACGGGCTCACGGCTCTAAATGACCCGACATATATAACTATGTATCCTTTGAATTCATCTTTTTATTTCTTTATCTTCCAAAATCTCAAAACCAAGTGGGTTGCTACGTACTCGTAATTATATTTGATTTGCTATACATCAAACTGTTTAATGTGTAGACGATGCTGTCTCTATTTATGTGACATGTTTGTACCTTCAGCAACAAGTTCGAGTTATTTCGTTTAACCGGTTGATTTAAGAAGATTTTTGGAAAAGACGGGCCATATATTAAAAACATTTTTGTTTGACAATGCTCTTCCAGATTTCATAGATTAGTTTACCATTTTGCTTAAAACTAGTTCATATACGTGATGTATGTGATATATCTATATATATATATAGTATATGTTACGAATCATATTTTTTGTTGTCCAGTGAGATCAACTAGATATGCTAAAGCTTTACATACAGTAAAGCTCAAAAATATACGTAGGCCGGCCCTATGATGTCTGCCACAACCAGTTGTAAATCTGTAATGTATGATAACTTGATAAGGCATCTCTACGGCGCCGTTTTGCTGAGGAATCATCCATCTTTAATCACTTTGACCTAAATATCTCTGCGAATCAAAATATTAAACATAATTTTTACAAAGAATTGTCTGAGACGTTGATTTATGTTTGGTTCCGATTTTCTTATACCTTTAACTTATTCTATTCAACTTTTAGAATAGTTTTTTTCTCCATAATCTTAATAATAATTTGTAAAACTGAAGGCAAGAAAATAATAGTAATAATTTCGCCACCATCTTACCGTTGGAACTAGAAACGTTTTTCCTGCTGGATATGTTGTTTGCTTTAAATGTATAGTCATTGGTCAAATACACGCAGCATGCTGCAAAAATTAAAGGATTTAAATAAGAATCCAGAAAATATGTTTTTATTTTATTTCTCGGCTTATATGTAATTTTTTTTTGAATTTTGCTTGACGGTAGTAATGTGTGAGAAGACATTATTTGATGCTCAAAATAAAATTGTTTGACGATGTATTGGTCAACCGATCGAATTTTACGTTTAGACATACAATTATTGAACCCTAACAAACGTTAATTATTTAAAATGCTCAAACAAAACAAGAAATGCCCAAATTTTCTTATGGGTAAATTGGGCTACTTTGGATAAAGAATTTCGATCAAAGTTAATACCCCTCCTAATGATGGATAAAGCGGTAATCTTTAAAAACAAAAAACTTTTATTTTAACGATTAAAGCATTAAAATAAATTATACTTTGAATAAGCATAATAGGCTAGATTTTTCCCACGAGGGATATCATATCAAACCTTCCACTAGAAGCAAGTACAACTCTATATACGATTAATTTTTTGGCTGTTCTAATTAGATTAACTTGGTAACAAAATCAATCAAACACAACAATTTAATAACTCCGAAGATTTCAGTTTTTTGGTGCTTGTTACGACAATCTTTATTTTTTAAGTTACAAAAAAATTACCCATCAAAATTATTTTTGCATGAAAGTGTGATCAAGAGACGGATGTTCTCGCGTGAATGACTTTGTGGGAAGGAAAACAAAATAAAAAAGGATAGTGGGAGCAGTTGTTTTGGAGGGAAATCATATGCACGAAGAGGTCCCATGTTACTACGTTTCTTTGATTTTGGAAATTATTTGGCTTCATGCTGCCTGTTCAATGACCTTTACACCCTTGCAAGGTACATGATTTTGCTCTTAACCGTACTTATTAGATGACCCTACTATAAGATAGGAAAATTGTGGAAAAGTGCAAGATGTGACGCTTTAATTGCTATTGGTTAACATAATTTGTGTTTCCGGTTTCGTTACTCTACATTTTCATGTTTGGATATAATTTTCTTATCATCACAACTCGTCAAGTGTTTTTTTGTAACATGTTACATTCAAAACCAACGTAAATTTCATACAAAAAAAAACCAACGTAAATTTCTACTTCTGCATATTCATTCATTCATTCTTTTTTGGAAAAAGGATAAATGGATAATGTTGTGGTTGTCTTTTAACTAACCCAAACATTACATTTGAGACAACGTCAAGCTTAACCGTTGCTAATAGTAATAGCTAGTCGTAAAATACTGAACACGGATATAGAAGGTCGGAAGAAAAAGATATTACAACTTTGTAATTCCTTAACTAAAATTAATTAGCAAACCTTCAAATATGATTCACAAAATTGTCAATAGAGCTTTCGAGCTTTCAAGGAGTTAGAAACAATATTGGAATGAATAACGAATGGCATTACATTGCATTAAAGATTGGTGTTTAGGGTAAAAAATTTAGAGTTGGGTTTAAGTGTTTAAGATTTAGGGTTTAGGATTTGGGGTTAAGTATTTTGGGTTTGAGTTAAAGTTTTAAAATTAGGATTAAAGAAGTATATATATAGGTGTATATTGTTGTTCTTCGAGGTAAACTAGTTTAGTTTCTAGACTAGTTAAAATTAATTTACATGTAATGTGTAATAATATAGTATTAGGTAATGAGTAATCTCAATAGCCTCCACAGTCCACACTGTTCCCCTTACGTAGACTTTAGACTGTTCTTTCTGCCCACTTGGATTTCATTTAATTGATTCTTCCACCCCACGCGCCTCTCTCTCCTTCTTGTAAAGACGCGTGCTTTTTAATTTTCATTTCATTAAATTTGTATCATGATTGAGTTTTGAAAAGAGAGAATGGTGAAGTCGAAGACACAAAAAAAGCGATACAAATATTTTGATTCCATAGTCTTTGATCGAAGAGCTTAGATACGGAAGAGGAAACCTTTTTTTTGGGGGTATAATACGGGAGAGGAAACTTGGAAACAATGTTAACCAATACAGTATAATTGTACAATGTTGGAAACAATGATCTTAACCTATTTTATTAACCAATATAATAATTGTTTCATAGTTTAGAGACACCTGCCTAGTCAAGTTACATGCGCATAAATGTTTAATTTACTGTGAAAAAAATGGTTAAAATAACATATTCTATGTTTTTCTTGAATAAATAACAAATGATTTTATGAAGTCTCATTCCATATGCTTAGTTTCGCAGTTTGCATCCATTTTTTTGCGTTATTTAGATAGATACCCAAATAATTAGCATAGTTAAGTAAATGATTCGAACAAACAAACAAACAAAAAGGTTAAGTAAATGATTTTGGTGATAAAAATCATAAAATGGTTATGCACCTCGGTCCCCATAGGGGGTCCCCAAAATGGTAAATGATCCGGTTGCATTTGTTTTTCTAGAAATAAAAAGCTTTTTGGATCTCTTATATTGTGTCTCAGAAACAGGGGTTTTTTATATATATTTATAACTAAGGTGGATGGTCACTGTTATAGTGTCATGTGCATTGAGGGTACATCCTAAGAAAACTCAATAAATTAAAGTAAAATACTTTTTTTTTTGCGCAAACGAAAGTAAAATACTTTCAATTGCTCATTTTTTGTATTTGATTTACAAGGGTTTTTTTATAGATTAATTTGGTGGGTCCGTTAGCAACTGAAGCCAGCACACTAGAAAGAAATCGACATCATGTACATAATAAATGATTTGAGTAAATGGTGAAAGGTATATTTTTTACCATATGCCTTCCCATAACTCTTCCTCTTTTATTTTTTCTTTCTCGAGGAACAATATTCCAAATGAAACTCATTGCTTCAACATAATTTGTGTTTCCGGATTCGGGATTCGTCATGCTTTACATTTGTATGTTTAGATTAGTGACATGCAAGAGGACATTAATATGACTAAAATAAAACTAAAACTTGCAAAATAGGTCAATACACGTGTTTGTATAATGTCGAGACGATATTTTTTTCCAAACACTGAAGAAACTTAATTAATAGTATCTCAGAATCACGTTATTTGATTAAGCAAAAGCAAAACAAACCCACGGATCTCATTCTGGTCCAGTTTTTAGGATCCGGATTATTGATTTATATATACCACGAATGTAAACCTACGAATAAACCGATTTTTATCTGGTATATATAATCAAGTGCAACAGAGAAAAGTATCCATAAAACCAGAAACATTTGATGCTAACTCATTTAAACGAACAATTCCAATTTTTAAAATATAACGTATCTCGCATGTGCGTAGTTATTGAACTTAAAACACTCATACCTACAAATAGATTTTTTGTTTTGTCTATCATACCATATCCCTTCCCACAACTCTTTCTCTTTTTTTTTTTCTTTCTCGAGGACCAATATTCCAAATGAAACTCATTGCTTTAACATAAATGATTGAGTAAATGGTGAAAAGCTTCTATCACACCATATGCCTTCCCACAACTCTTTCTCTTCTTTTTTTCTTTCTCGAGGAACAAAATGAAACTCAATATTAATATTGCTTTAACATAATTTTGTGTTTCCGGATTCGTCATGCTTAACATTTGTATGTTTAGATTAGTAACATGCAAGAGGACATTAATATGACTAAAATAAACTAAAACTTGCAAAATAGGTCAATACACGTGTTTATGTAATGTCGAGACGATATTTTTTTCAAACACTGAACAAACTTAAAATATCTCAGAATCACGTTATTTGATTAATCAAAAGCAAAACAAACCCACGGATCTCAGTCTGGTCCAGTTTTTAGGGTCCGGATTATTGATTTATATACCACGAATCTAAATCCACGAATAAACCGGTTTGATCTGGTATATATAATCAAGTGCAACATAGAAAAGTATCCATAAAACCAAAAACATTTGATGCTAACGCATTTAAACGAATAATTCCAATTTTTAAAATATAACGTATCTCGCATGTGCGTAGTTATTGAACTTAAAACACTCATACCTGCAAATAGTTTTTTTTTGTCTAAAATTAAATCGAAGATGTGAGTATTTTAAATAAATAGAGTGCAGACAGCGAACTACTTAAAAAATTAAAGAAAATAAATAGTCCATTGGACTTCTTCATTGTGTACTTAATTATACTACTTAACAACGATTACCAAAAAACACAATTACACTCCCGAGAGTACTTAACAACAGTCTTGATTTTTTATCGGATGGTTCCCGAGAAGATAAATTGTGAATGTCATAGTCGTCATAGTCCAAGTAATAAAGGCCAATATGTAACGACGTTTACATCAGACTCTTTTGTCACTCTCTCGTTTGGATGAATTTTTGAATTATGTACTTTGAAGATGTGTGCTTTCTATTTACGAGGCACAAAAAAAAAATATGAGAAGTTACACGAAAATGTCAAAACACAGAAAAAGATTCCATCATTTTGATGGGGGAGCTTTGTTACAGAAGAGGAAACTCTCTTCCTCTCTTCTTCAAACTATTTTCCTCTCTTCAATATTCAATGTCTTCTTTAAAAGCAGCTCCACAATCTTCTTCTTTCTACACAAAGAAAACTAAATCTCAAAAATGGCACTTAGAATGTTAGGTTTGTTCAAGAAGGCCCTTGCAACCGAATTTCAAAGAAGGGCAGTGCTGACTAGCGCCGATTCTTTGAGTGAGATTTGGTTTCATAGCCGGGACGCTGCCGCCCAGGCAATGGCGAGCCATATGAACGGCACCTGGTATTACGATAACTACGGCCGCGTGGTTATCAAGGTTTCGGAGGGGACGTATGCCGTGTCTATGTCCGACAACAAGCTCAGAAGTACCGAGGTTTACAACTGCAACGGCGAGGAGGTCGATGGTGAGGAAGCCTGGGAGAGTTCGAACGACGCGTTGGGCAACATGAAGACAGAATACGGGCCGCCGGAGAAAGCTGAGCCGACGGCGAGGGATCTGCTTCAGGCAAAGGTCGATAAAATGGAACGCAAACCAAACAAGTCTGACGCGGATAAACGCAATCTGTCAAAGTATCTGTCACAGGCTCACAGCTGAAGAAGTATGACAGAGATGCTGGCACCTCCGGCGGCAACTAACGGCGGCGAACGGCGGCGGCGAACGGCGGCAGCGGCGATCTCACTATCTATCTTGTTTTCTTTAATGTTGTTTTCTTTTTTATCTATCTTTCCTTTCCACGTGTAATGGCTTGTTTAATATAATGAATGAAGGTTTTCTTTATCTCTAATTCCAATTTCAGAAACGTAATTTTACTGTAAAACAAATATTCTTCCTGTTGATGCTTTCGCTTGTCGTTTCACTTCTCCTCCATTAAAAACTCAGCTGTGGATATAACCAAAAGCCACTGACTTGTTACGAGTTTTCTAATCGAAGCTTTTTGAATTTTGGGATTGATTCGGAGGTTTTAGTTACTGAAGACTCTTGCTCTTTCTGGATTCGAAGACAAGACATTCATATCGGAAGTTGGTCAATTTGAGTGTTCATATTCTTCGTTACAGGATTTGATTTGAGAGTGGAAAGTTATTGATGATTTGAAATTTTTCTACATTCTTTTGACTAGATCGAATTCTACTCAACACTAGCTGAATATGTCTCTGGGTTTAGTGTAACTTGAAAGACTCTTGGATTCTTGTGGTTTCTTCTGGATTTGAAAATGAAGAGAGCAACGAGTTTTCTTCTATCCTCTGTTTGGTCTAAGTTACTGATTGATACTCAAGTCAGTAACCTGAATCCTAAGTCACAGTGCTTGGTTTTTTTGAATTTTGGATTGATTCTACAGTTTGTGTGGGCAAAAGACCAAAGTTGTTTTGGCGACAAGAGTCAGAATAATGATCTTAAATGTGCGATCCAACATGCTCATCGAAAGAAAAAGAAGATGAAGACATTGAGCAGTATGGTAGAAAGATATATCTGATCATGTGTTTGGTTCTTACATTGAGCCGTAGACGACCAAGGCCTATATACAGCAAGGAAGTCTTGCCGTCTCAACAAAATGGTGATCTCTGTTATGCCGTCGCTGGGCCTGTAAGTGTAACATAGAAGCATTGAAGTTGTTCAACCTCCTAGTCTATTTCTAAGTGTCGTTTTGCTGATTGTTTTGTGCTTTTGACAAAGATGATCAGTTAGCTGTAGAATTTGTGCGGAATTCCTTTGCACAGTCTTTTTGAAGCCAAAGCCATAGCTGGAAACATTGTTCACGCCGTTGCTACAACCAACGCTATTGTTTGCTGGTTTGATTGTTATCCAAGCAATCAAAGGATGCAAACAAGTAGAGGTTTCTTCTTTCACGATTGTTGATATTCGTTACGTCACATTTTAACACTCAATGTCCATCTGTAGAGTGACATATTGCTTTACAACACCCAAGCAGAAAAATGCTTCTTATGCCAGTCGAGCCATTTGATCCTAATCCTTGTTGTTCCAAGGTATAAACATTGCTCTTGTTTTGCCTTGTTTCCTTTATCCTTGTTGCATCAATACTCAGAAATCAATACTACCATAACTGTCAAAGCCAAGCTTGGAATGAACCTCCCATTGATTATGCACGGGGCATCACTTCCTTATGGTTGCAAACTACAATGCTAATCTTCGCCATTTTCTCTTCAAAAACACTGGCTTGCAGACGTTTTACGCACATCCTCTGCTTACTCTGTTTCTTTGACGACCTCTAAAGGAATGCCACTCTCTCACATTGGGCTTTTAATGGGCCTCGGAACAAAAGAACAAGATCGAAGCCCAAGTTCATTTTATCTTGTTAATTTACCTTTTTGTGCCCATCCTCTTTGAAGCTTATTTAATCAGATTTAAGAGGCGTTGTGATTTTTGAAGATTTTAGTTTATTGAATTATAAAATTATTCAGTGTTTAATTTTAGTTTATGATTAAATTAAGTATTGAATCAATAATAATAGGAGAAAAAGTGGTAAACATCTCAGATTTAACAATCGTGAGTTCATTTCACGGGATGATTTCATAAATATCGCTCTTTCTTCCATTTTTTTTTCGGGGTCGTGATTTAAAAAAAAAAGGGCAGTGTGACAAAAATAATTTGCATGGGGTCGTGGTTAAAAAAAAAGGATATTGCACTCAATAATCATATTGGACAACATAATTAAAAGAATAGCCATATCTTTCTCTTGGTTAGAGTACAAGGCATATTTTCTGTAATATTACCCATAATGGCCTTCAATTAAGAAAAAAAAAGGTTTGTGTCGTATAGAAACCGGTTGTCTGAGTAGCCAAGGAACGGAGAAGAAAGGGTGAACTTCAAAATTCAAAGACAATAGGGAAAGGAAACGGCGAGTTTTGTTTGGTTCAGCCGCCGTGACGACGGCGAGGAAATTGTTTCCAAGGAGAAATTAATCAAGCTCTTAATGGTTAAGTTATAGATTGACAGCTCTGTGCTTCGGTCAAATCATGTGGTCCGAAAAATGGTGATAAAATGGTTCATGTAGGAGGAAGTTTTGTGGTCCTCTGTTTCCAACTGGGGACGTCACCGCCAATCATCCACCCATTCCCGCCCAATTCCATAAGCCCACTGCCGTAAATTCACATGCACTTTGATACCATTTGCAATTTCCAAAACCATATGGCGTATCCTCTCTATTATGGAACCCAATATGAGTATTCACCCAATTCACCCTTAAAAAAAAGGTAGTGTGACAAAAATAATTTGCATGATCGTAGATTGAAACGATGAGTTCGATGGAAGCGAAGCCCAAGTAACTTTCAGAGCCCAAAAAGTAATTCTTAAGTTTTCATTTTATCAATTAATAACATAATCATATCACATAATTGATCAACATATGTCACACAGCATATTAATGAAAACTTTATTATAATGTTGATGATTTGTTCTTTCTCAACAAAAATGCAAACATATCGTGCTTGAGGTCATGTTAAAATCAAGATTACAAATTTTTACTTTTAATAAGATGGGTTTTGTGCAAATGAACCCTCCAACTAAATTAAATTTGCAAATCAAACCCTGAATTTTTTTCTGTGCAAATCAAACTAGTGAAGTCAAAAGTCACCCGCTAAACTAACCACCTCTGTATCGTCGACGTCATCCTAATGTTGACTGTCCAAAAAACTAACGGATATTAAAACGCACCGTTTTAAGATTGGAAAGCAGGATGATGTTTGCAATGACTTTACAAAAACTACATGCTGTTTTACAAATTAAAAGAAAACAAAAATGAAATTTGAAAAAAAAAAAAATCACGTTCTTCTTCCTCTTCTTCTCTCATCTCTCATCTCTCCTCCTATGATTCTCTCCTATTTTAATTCTCTTCTTCAGTTTTCTTTACTATGAATCTAAGAGGAAACAAAGATCTGTACCTATATCGAGAGAAGAAGAGTCAATCACCGAATTAGCTACCTAAATTTGCTACTGCAATACTAGATCGGCATAAACAGATTCTTTCTTTATGTTTTTCCGAAAAGATTTGGATCTAAAAGAACGTTGGTTATGACCCGTGATGTTGCTAAACTTTGAGTTAATTAAATTTGTTAATATTAGATTTATAAGATTGGATATTGTATTCAAATAATATTTGATTAAAATGGTGTTGTGACAACATATGTTTCTTTATCATAGGATGTTGTTTTTTCTTTGAAGAAAATATGTATATTAATTTTTAGTTACTGAGATTGATAATTATTAATTTTTATTAAATTAAATTTTGGCTAAGATAATATTTTTTATTCATCTTAATTAATTTTGGATGAATTGGAAAATAAGCATATGTTTTCTTTTCTACTCCCTCCGTTTCTTATTATTTGATGTTTTAGTTTTTTTACCTGTTCTTTATTATTTGATGTTTTAGACTATTAAATGTACTTTTGGTTAATTAATGCAACAAAAATGTGAATTTCAAGACAATTCTATGTTTTTTATTGACTAATAGTTATTTAAAATGAAAAAGTAATACATTAAGAATTAAACATTAATTGTTTCTTAATCCATGTGAAAACTACAAAATATCAAATAATAAGAAACGGAGAGTATTACTTAAGATTTGTTATTTTCACCTTAGAATAAAAACCAATTATATTTATTCTTTTTAGTTTTCTTGCCTCTTCAAAATTTATAGTATTTGCTTCATTTTTTTATTTACTCTATTTCACTTCTCATTTCACTATATATATATATTTTACTTTTATTAATTATTTTACTTTTTTTGCGAAAAGAGCTTAGTCTCTATTTATTCTTAATATTAGAAAGATAGTTTGTTAATATTCCTAATCGTGTATGCATTTTATGTAACTTATTATTAAAATTACATGCTAAACCTATAGAAAAAAAATGTTAAATTCGTAATGTTATTTTTTAGTGAGAATAATTTTTTTCTGATGATTAGTTCTAAGTTTTCTATTTTCTATAAGAATATAATTTTTAGTAGGTAAATTCCCTTTTTTTAGTACAAATTGCATTTCATTAATTTCACTAAACTTAAAATGTGTCTGTTTAGTATACTATATTCAGAATATTGATCAACAAGAAAAGGGAGTGGCTTCTCTAAACAGCCTTTATCTTCTGAGTGTTCACATATCAAAAATCCAAGACGCTGGTGCGTTTTGTATGATCCCACTCTCATGATTGTTCCTCCCAACAAATTTGTATAGTTGTAACATAATCAATCAAACTCTTGTCGCAGCTTGTGTTGTTTTTATAGCACTCAGAATTGCTCTTTTACAATGTTATTAAAACCGGACCGGAAAGCGAACCGGATAAGCATCCGGGTCATGGTTCAATTTGGTTCAACCGGGTTGAACCCGGTTCATAATAATTTATGTTTATTTATTTTTAAATATAGAAAATTTAAAATACATATTATAAATAGTTAAAAGTTGATATAAAATTATAAATATAAATATAATAGTATTAGAAAGTTTAAACTAAACCTAATTTTATGAAATAACTTCTAATCTAACAGATAATTAACTAATTGATCATATTAATTGTTTGTAAACCAGACCGAAAACCCAACCCGGTCACATATCCGGTTCATGGTCGAACCCGGTCTGACCACCGGGTTGGTCCGGTTTTAATAACACTGCTCTTTTACTGGTGGTGATTCGGTGTTCTCTGTCATGCCGTCGCCTGGCCTGTAACATAGAAGCATTGAAGTTGTTCAGAGAAGGTCTCATTTCTGTGAAACCTCGCAGTCTATTTCTAAGTGTCGTTTTGCTGATTAATTCACTGTTTTGTCCTTCTGACAAAGATGATCAGTTAGCTGTAGAATTTTGTCACTGCTAATATCCGTGCGGAATTCCTTTGCACAGTCTTTTTGAAGCCAAAGCCATAGCTGGAAACATTGTTCACGCCGTTGCTACAACCAACGCTATTGTTTGCTGGTTTGATTGTTATCCAAGCAATCAAAGGATGCAAACAAGTACAGGTTTCTTCTTTCACGACAGAGTCCTTGTTGATATTCGTTACGTCACATTTTTACACTCAATGTCCATCTGTTGCTTTACAACACCCAAGCAGAAAAATGCTTGAGTATTCTGTTGCGTCATCAAGAATCGTTATTTTTTCTGCCTGGAAAAAACTTAAGATATTTGAGTATCCTCAAAACCAATTTATATTATAAAATCAAATTGTGACTTTTATATTATTTTATTATTATTTATTCTTCTTCTTTTCACCGTGAGTTTCCTAGTCAACACAAATTCTACAATATACAATATAAATAACGGTTTAAATTCGCCATTAGAATTTACCTTCTTAAGACCAGGAAGAAGAGCTGAAAGGGCAATGAACTTTTGGGAAAGCTTCTCACAACGCTTTCTCTCGGCTAGAACATGTTCTTTGGCTATAACCGGAGATCTTGTGGCAGGAGAAAACGTTTTTCTTTAGGTTCCACATCCAACAAATCGATCCATGATGATATCTTCCTGAGCTGGAGAAGAAGACATTTTACTAGAGAAATCGAAAGAAATTACTCGTGGTTTGTTGTTGATCTTCATCTTCTCCTTCGCTTCAGGCTTAGGCTTCTCATTGAGGAAATCAAGACGAATTTGATGATCAAAATTTGATGAAAACTGAGCTCTTTGTGTACGCATGCTTGCTTCATCAGGTGAAAGGCTACATTCTTCGTAAAAATTAATGTCGAAATCAATGTCTTCTAGTGAGAAATCGGTTAAGAAGAAATCTTCAGCCATGTCCGAACTGAGCAAGATTAACCGATGAAGAAAGATCAAATTTTTCCTAACTAAGACAATTAAAGACAAATAGAGAGATGTGTTTTTTTTTTTTTTGTTAGTTTGTCCTAACTCCTAAGGTGTTTTATGAAAAGAAAGTGTTTTCAGATATTTGTGTTTATATATTGACAACGAGACGCGGCTTAGTTTTTTTTTTTTCTTCTCCACTCCTTCATTACGTAATTCACGTTGACCAGATTGTGTATATATAATGCATAAAACGTGACGTATATGTTAGAAATAATATTTTCGTATAAAATAAAATTATCATGATCTAGTCTAAAAGTCTCTGATGCTCGTATTTATGTGTTAGGCTTTATGAGGTCCGAGATCACAATGTTTGCCGTGTCAACAGGTAAAATTAAAACGGCACCATGGCCAGATCGATAATTACAAATTAATTTAGTAACAGATTTAGACTTGATCTTAACTTCATAAAAATGAACACCTGGATTAACATGTATATCGATGATGTGATTATTTTTTGGGAAAATTAGAAGAAAATTAAGAGACACTTTTATATATATATATATATTATATTTGCTACCAGTTATAAACAATTTATATGGAAGCCCATTACTCGCTTATATTCTAGAATGTTCTAACTTGTTCTCCAAGTGTATTCCTCTCAAAGGAAAACCTATATTGTAATCCTATATAAGGAGCTCATTATTGATGGAATAAGACACAACCAATTCTTCTCTTCTTCTCTTGTTCTCTCTTATTCTATAACACGTTATCAGCACGAATCTCTAGTCTTTAGGTTAAAACCCTAACCACTGAGTAAACACAAGTAGCCGTCTACGCAAAACCCTAATCAACATCGTTAGAATTTTTCGACTCCGTCGTAATTCAACGTACGGCTCCACCTTAATCAAAGATAAGTATTATTTCCTAGATCTAATTGGCTCATGCTTTATTATAAGAATCTTATGACTTTGACACCTTACTTCGCTCATGCATAAATATTATGTTGTCTCAAATTGATTTTCGACAAATAAGGCTTCTTTAATATTTATAATTGTGATCAACACAAGCTTATGAGATCTAATGTTTATTGTTTCAATGGTTTGACGACTATCAATTCTTATCTTGTTTTCTTAGGGGTTTTTGGACAAAACCTTCTTAATGATGAAGAAGGGATTCATGAAAAGAAAATGTGGATTCCATCAATCAGAAAATCTGTTGACTGCATGACGTTGTGTTTGTTCCCCAAAGCCGTCTCTGCCGTAAGTCACCGTCCTGACTCAACTAACCGTTGAGGTTAGTAATACTTATAATAACTCATCATCCAAGAAATGCTTTATATTGATCATACCTACATGTGATGATGTGTTTGATTAGTTGGTTTGGTTTTGTCACCACTATTAAAAGAACTTGATAGTTTATTATAATTCATCATATTTTGATAGCATAAAAGAAACGTTAATTTGATATTTGTTGCTTTTGGAATTTGATGGTTTGAGTTCATGATCATGGCTTTTATAACTGAAATTCCAGCATACTGAAATTTTGTTTTTAGAATTTGAACCCATCACCAAATATTTATATTTTGAAATAACAATGTGACATCGTGACTTACTTGATATTATGTTTAATTCATTTTGAATAGAGGTAGATCACGTTTGATTAAGTTATTTTATGTGAACACTTTCTTGTTTATAAATAGCTTGATCATATATTTGTGCCATCAATTTTATTAAAATCTAGTACTTGAATGTACATGATCCACAAGTTATTTAGAGCAAAACTAAAGAAAAAGAATGATCACCAAAAGCTCAGTAAGATTGTATTTGAGATTACATGACTTGAAGTCTGTAAATGAGTATAACTTCAATATGTTCAGAAATATTAAAGTTGATATTATGTGAAAAGAATATCGTTGATACAGAAATGCCAAAAGACATGCTCTAGCCAAGTAATATTGTCCTGGAGACATATTATGAAATTATATTGTTTAATTGTGGCTGAACAAAATATTGAGCTATTGATGTGAAATCCATTAACCATTTTTAAAATGGTTCACTCCATTCCCTGAAGTGAATGTAGAAAAACCACATTAATAAGTTGTAGATGTGGTCGTGGATGGATTTTGTGTGGATATAGTCAAGGTTAAGGTTAAATAATTCTTTTCAAAAACTCATATTCTCACCAGAAGTGAGAAAATAAAGATGGTAACAAACAAGAGATATTTCTCTCATCTAAAAGATGAAATAATCTAATGTGACTACAATATTATGTAGTATAAAGAATAATAAAATCTCCAGAAGAGTAGATATATTGGCAATCATTGATGCATTGCTTCTCCCAAGTCTCAAAAGTTTAAAGAATCAAAGATATTAGACATGATTCAACTCGAGTTTGTTATTGATTCTATACTAGGGTTCATTTCGAGATAGATGAACCTGAAGTGTCATCATCTCGAGGGGGAGAATGGATGAATTCCATAATCAATTATAAGTGGAACATCTAGAAGATTATGTTCACACTCAAGATAAACTTGATCATTTATCAAGAAAAATCTAACAATCTCTATATCATAGTCCAGAAGATTATATTCAAAGTTAAATGATCTTCATGAATCATATATAAAGTAACTCCAAGGGATTTTAAAGTTAATCAAGTTAAGACAATATATAAAGAAAAGTTAAATAGATGTTATATAGTAAACCAGAAGTTTACCGAATATAACATATTGTGGCAGGAACTGGTTAGACCATTCCGGTTCAAGAATTATGTGAAGTAAATTACAACATGCAGACATTTATTGAAGAACTAGAAGATTCTTCTTAATGATTTCTAATATGATATTTTATCGTAAGAGATTATGATAATACAACAAATATCACTAGCCAAAATAGATTTGGAGTCTATCCATTTTCTATAGAGTATACAAGAAACATTTGTGGTTTAATAACCCATTTCGTGGAAATTTTATTGTGTTTCTTCATGCATCAACAAAATGGTTGTATGTATCAATGATATTAATCTGCAACCTGGAGTTTGTGAGATTACTTGGTAGTGCTAGTGAATTCACATCTTAAGTCTTTGATAAGAAAATCATGTTTGTAAGAGTAAATGTTGAACATCCAATAGAAAATGTTCATACACATAATGCAGAAGCATTAATTCGCATAAAGCCAACGAGTAAGTAAAAGTTCTCCCCATCGAAATTGGTTTTAGGTCAGAAACCTAATATATTCCATCTTTAAGTATTTGGATGTGCAATATACATCAATATTGCTCCACCACAGCAATATAAGATGGATCCTCGAAAGAGGTGGTAAATATATGTTGGATATGAATCTCATTTGACTGTCATTTTAGTGAGTCAGTCTTTCCAACATCAGANGAAAATAGTTTGAATGAATTATCCTTGATCCTCAGACTATAGAATGTGAAATAGAAGTCCAAAAGATAGTTCATTCACAAAACTTATTGTATCAGTTGCCATATACATTTACTGACCCAAATATAGTGATTGAGTCACTTACCAGCTGTAAATGCTCTAATAAGAATTGATGTCCCAGAAGGATTATATCAAACTGCTAGTAAGTCTAAAGAACGCATGAAGCGTGATAGACTGGTTGGTTCCGAATATTAGAATCCTCATAAAAGTAAATGAGCATAAATTAACAATAGTCAAACCGAGGAAACTAATATTTTTGAGTGATCTTTAGAAGAGACAATAAACATGACAAATAAGAAATTCAGGTACCTGAGATAATGAAAAGATCTCGAGAATTAATTATGTCATGTGTGGAATAAAATGGAACCAGAAAAGCAAATCGACGTCGTAAATAAAATATTTGCATGCAATATAGCAGTTGATGTTATGAATGAGAAAGAGGATCAAGTCTATTGTATTGTGCACACAAAAGTAATGATTTGGCCAAATCGAAAAGAAGCAATAGACACAAAATCTCTTAGAAAGAGAAAAGTACTTGGACCAGAAGTCCTTTCACCTAAAAAGTGTGAAACAAGTGGGTTATAAATAGGCCTTTGTGCCGAAGAATAATGAATATGAAGAGATACACTCTCATGTGGTGGATGCAACTTTCAAGTTCATTAAGTCTGACAATGAAAAAAGAACTTGACTTATACAACTCACTAAACAATGAAACTTATATAAAAGTCCCTGAAGGATATAATCATTGAAGAATTAATGGTATAATCATTATGTTCCTGGAGAACACTAGCTATTCAATCAAATGAATAGAAATATGTTTCATGGGTATAATCACGAAAATGAATATATAAGGATAACCAATACCCATGTATATTTATCAAAATATTATGGATAAAAAGAGATCCTTAATCTGAACATCAACGAAACTCTTGAAGAGTTATCGAAAATAGTATGATGAAAGAGAATATGAGATAAAAGATCTTGGAAGGCAAAGTTGTCTTCGGTTGTCTCAAATAGACAATTTAGCAAAGGATATCTCAAAAGATCTTGCAGGATTTACATAAACAATGCTCACATATATTTGGTCTTGAAGTACCATGATTTAAACTCTATTTGAGAAATGTGTTGGTCTCTTTCATAATTGAAAGATGATCAAAATGAGCATGAGATAACTCATATATACAAGATAGATGTTACAATACTTTATGTAAAAGGAAAAAGTTTGGCCCAAGTCCAAATAGACCATGAAATGAACACTTATAAAAATGTTGGACTAGAAGTCTAAATGATCTAAAAGATTATAAGATAATCATAAAACTTTATTGAGAGAGGTTATAGTTATAGTATTCTCCCAAAGATGATATTTATGGATTGGAATGCATCTCCCGAAGAAGATGATTCCAAGGGGGAGAAATATGATGATGTATGGTTGTATTCTTTTTCCTTATCATGGTTTTTATCCCATTGGGTTTTTCCATGAAAGGTTTTAATGAGGCAACAAAGAACACACAAATGAGAAACACGAAGGTGTATCTCCTTTCCAAAGTCCTTGTCTTTCACTTATGAGATCAAGTGGAGCAAAGAGAATGATAAAGTAGATTCATCACCAAACCCAAGAAGAATGGCGATATCAATGTTGTAAAGATTATTTAAGTGAAGATTTTAAAGGAGCTTCCATCTGCTACTTTCAAGAAGTTAGTTCACCTTCTTGGATTATATCACGTCAAAGATCTACACGGATGTTCTCATGAGGGGGAGTAGCTGCGCGCTGTACTCTTTTTCCTTAACTAAGGTTTTTCCCATTGGGTTTTCCTAGTAAGGTTTTAACGAGGCAGCATACTACACATTTTGAAGATTTTTTTAGATAATGGACTTCCAAGGGTGAGTGTTATAAACAGTTTATATGGAAGCCCATTATTGGCCTATATTGTAGAATATTCTAACTTGTTCTCCAAGTGTATTCCTCTCAAAGGAAAACCTATATTGTAATCCTATATAAGGAGCTCATTATTGATGGAATAAGACACAACCAATTCTTCTCTTCTTCTCTTGTTTTCTCTTATTCTATAACAACTATTACTTTGTCCATCTAAACCTGTTTTTAGAGACAATTGTTTTGACTAAACTACCCTCATTTCATATTTTTGAATATCTAATATATAGTTTAAATAACCTTTTTAATGCAAATTTAAATATTAAAAAGAATACATATATATTTAAGAAATATATAAATTCAATTAAATTCCAAATCATGCATATTTTACAAGATTATGCGTTCTAGTTCATAATTTACAGTTTCTCTATATTTGTAAAATACATATTCTGCAAACTTTAAATATTCTACGCCAGTGTAAAATTCATATTATGCAAACTCTAATGTTTTATGTTTGTGTAAAATGCTTACGTACTCTAAATGTTCTACGATGTGAACAAGTAGTGTGACTTCTACAAAACTCGAAATTCTAAATTAAAAAAAATATATATATATATCGAAAACGTTTCTTCCCCTTTGTGATTACCCTATTTCACATCTCCTCTAACTTCCGTTTCTTCCTCTTTGTGATTAGCCTCTTTCACACCTCCTCTTAATTCGGCCATTAAAACCTATTGTGGCTTGTTGTTGAGATCTTCTCCATCTCCTTCGGTGTGCTTAACAGGGACATATATAGGTTTTATCTTGGTGTGACGTTTGGTGTACTATTCCAAAAAGCTCAAAATTTTGATTAAAATGTATACTGTAATTTACAAAAAAAAAAAAGTGATTTAATCTCCAAAAATATTTTCTAATATTTTGTTACTCACTCGATGGTAAAAATCGTTTTATAGTATCCGGCCATCTTTAAATTAATTACGGTATACATTTCAAACACTTTTTACCTTTGCAATTATTACCTTTTTGTTAGATTTTAATTAACATACATGAGCAATGTTCAACAACATATAAATTTACATAGAAGCTACATCAAACACGTGGTAAAGCATGTGTGGAACAACCCTATAAGAAAAGACAGCACTGAAACGACAGCAAATCGAGGAAAATGTTGTCGTTTCAATCTCCAAAGCTGAATCAGTGGCACCAATGTACAGTCGGTTGCTAAAACTTAAAAGACAACGGATAAACCATTGCGAGTCTCAGGTTCCTTACAAGATCCTTAACTACATTCACCGAAAAATCTTTCTCCATCTGCAATTTAAATTACAAGAAAATATAATTCATTAGTATTAGTTTAATATTCCATTTTTAATATCAGTTTGGCTGCATTTCAGCATTTGCACATGAGAATGGTCACTTATAAAATCACCTGTGCAACCACCGTGATGTCGAGAGTCGAGTCGAGTCTCCGAATGGCAATATGATACTGTTTTCGACGCGCAGTTGAAGACTCTCGATCGTGTTTAGTATGTTGATCATGCTTCCTTTGCTCTTCTCGCAATGGATTCGGATTAAAACGTCATTCTGAGAAACTCTTGCTTCGATTTCCTGCAATGTTTGATCAAATTTCTCTTGACCTAAAGGTATCAACAAACACTTTATATTTCTTCACAAGAATCATGGATTGCAGTTCTCTTGTTGCATTTTTCTCTTCTTCGAGCTTTATTATTTTTTGTTGGAGTTGTTTCATACGTGTGATCGCGTCATCTAGAAATGTTACTTTATCCGCCTGAAACAACTTAAGAAAGAAACAACGATTAAACTTAACGCATAATAATTGTTTTTACCATTAGTCCCCTTTTTATTGTGAAATTCCTAATAAACCCTATAGATACAAGATTTATGGATATTTAACGGTTGAAATTTGCCATCTGCTTTTACCTTTTTAAGATCAGGAAGAAGACCTGAAAGGGCAATGAATTTTTCCGAAAGCTTCTCACGGCGCTTTCGCTCGGCTAGAACATATATACCAAAGAACCGACGTTCTTCTCGCAGGAGAACATGATTTTCTTTTTGTTCCACGTCCAACCAATCGATTCATAATGATCTCTTCCGCAACTGGAAAAGAAGAAACATTACGAGAGAAATCGAAAGATATCACTCTCGTGGTTTGTTGTTGATCTTCATCATAGGCTCCACCGCAGGTTTCGGCTTCTCTTCACAAATTTGTTGCTCAAAAGTTGATGAACGTTGAGCTCTTTGTGAATCCATATTCTCTTTATCGGGTGCTAGACAATTTTCTTCGTAAAGACTAAACTCGAAATCGATGTCTTCTAGTGAGAAATCGTCTAAAAAGAAATTTGCATCCATGTCCGAATTGAGTAAGAACCAAGGAAGAAATATCAAATCTTTCCTAATTAAGACAAATCGAGAGATGTGTTTTTTTGTTTTGTCCTTAAGTGTTGTGTTGTATGACAAGAAAGTGTTTTCAGGTATTGTCTTTATATATAGACAACAAGGCACGGCTAAGTTTTTTCTCTGCACTCCGTAATTACGTTGATAAGGTTGTGTATATAGTGCGTAAAACGTGACATTTATGTTTTTTTTAATTTTGTGTGATCGAGTTCAAATTTTTTATTTATTATTAATATATTGTCTATGTTGATCGTCTTATTGGTCGCCTTCTAGAGGTCTGAGATCAGATCACACATGCTTGCCGCGTCAACTGCAGGTAAAGAAAACATATAGGCATCAGAATATTTAAATATTCTCTAGATGTTACTAATAGATATCACATTTGATATTTATTTCATTAATATGAACACATGCATAAAACACGTATCGTCCATGATCAATAATTCAATATGATCGGGACCTGTCTTAAACCCAAAGAAAGCTAAAATCTCTTGGAATGAAGTATGTCGGAAAAAACAAGAGGGAGGTCAACGTTGTTTGCTGTCTTAGACTGATATGGCGGTTAGTTTCAAACAAAAAAATCATTATGGACAGATTGGATCAAAAGCTTATTTAATTAGGCGTGGAAACTTCTGGTCTCTTAAGGAAACAGACTCGGGTTCGTGGATGTGGCGGAAGCTCCTCAAATACAGAGAATTGGCGAAGCAATTCCATCGAGTCCAAGTACAGAACGGTCATAGTACATCTTTCTGGTTCGATGCGTGGTCTAGTATGGGACGGCTTATTGAACTCACCGGGGAACGAGGTCCTATCGACATGGGAATAAACATCAATGCTTCGGTAGCCGCGGCAATGGAACGAAGACGGAGACGTCGGCATCGAACTGAGACTCTTAATAATATAGAAAACCAATTGGAGGCAATTCGAACAAGGGGAGAAGTGGAAACAGAGGATATTCCACTCTGGAAAAACAGAGAAGATGATTTTAAAAATAAGTTCATCTCCGCCAGCACTTGGAATCTTGTTCGTGAAGTTTCACCGCAAGTTGACTGGTATAAAGGGATTTGGTTTCCTCAATCCACACCTAAGTATGCTTTTTTCGCTTGGCTCGCGATTCACAACCGCTTATCAACGGGAGATCGAATGCTATCTTGGAACTCAAATGTTAACTCCTCTTGCGTTTTCTGTCAATATCCAACAGAATCAAGAGACCATTTGTTTTTCCTTTGCCCCTACTCTTCCGAGATATGGACGCAGCTAACCGCCAAGCTTCTCCTCTCCAGCATCTCAGCAGACTGGGAAATTCTTATCTCGCTCATCTCAGGAAATCAACAACGAAGAACAACGTCTCTCTTCCTCACTAGGTATGTCTTCCAAGCAACCATACATGGTATTTGGAGAGAAAGAAATGCTCGTACACATGGAGAAACACCTCAGCCACCAAGTCGTCTCATCAGATCCATAGACAAGCAAGTAAGAAATCAGCTATCAGCAATCCGAGCCCAAGGAGATAGACGATACGAGGACGGAATGGAACTTTGGTTCTCTACACGGCCATAAGCTCCAATTTGCCCTCATATTAATATCCTTCTCAGCTTAGTTTACACTCTCAGTTTTAAAGTTGCACTTGATGTATAAAAGACTTTTTGAGTTGAAATAAATTCGAAAAATAATAATTCAATATGATCTTGTTTTCTAATAATATGTATATTATAATATAAAGTTAAAAATGATATTTTTCACCTAATAGTCCAGGTGTCTGCACTGGTCTTCACATGTATAATTGTTTATGAAGACATTTAAGATAAGTGTCCATCTGGAACCAAAACCGAATTAACGAAGTGGAGTATTATTTTTTCAATTTGAAACAGTGGAAATACTAGCTTTTAGTCTCATACAAAAAGTTAGATAGCAGTTGACAAAAAAGATTTTAAAAGTCAAAAGCATTCATTGGGCTTCTATTTAATTACGTGTTAACGACAAAACCAAAAAGTAAGAGAAGAGATACGTGCAAATAAGCACGTGTTTTTGGTGTTGATCTATGGAGTCTGTGTATTATTCTCACTCGGAAACAACACTGGCACATAGAGAAAAATCCATTAGCCTTTTCATGTCCGCTAGTTCAACCGTTCATATATAAGGAAATAATGTATTTGGTATTTCCTGTATTATTTATTTATTTATCATTATAGTTGTTTAATAAGTAAGTGATCAAGTCTATAACATATAGTATTAACAAGGATGATAATTTTTTTTTATACCATTGAAGAATTTACAAAAACACTATCAAGTTCACTTCTTACAACTAAAGATGTAGTTTAGCTAGATGTAGGTACGTAGTCTAGTGCGTTTAGTGCTTTGGATAAGTGGTTGCTTTGGAGTGTTGATTAGAGATTAGTCCTAGTTGGCCAAGATTATGGGCCCAAAAGATCTTAGAACTTTTAAAAATTAGTTTAAAAATTAGAAAGTAATTACCATTACTTTGGCCATTATAGTGAAAAAGGTGAAATAACTGTTGCATTTTCACTATATCCGGAAGAAGTTGTGAAGAGCATGAAGCATTTGGGTTTACTCACTCTCATAACATTCCACGAGTTCAATATACAATTTTCCACGGATCGGAGTGCTAAAAACTATATTTATGATATCACTTCTGTAAATTCGGCACTATCAATTTAGATCACCTAATATCAAGAATCGAACAACAAAATAAAATACTAATAACTTTTGTTAATACGAAAACATTTTTACAGATTTTAACAATTACACTTTAGGTTCTCATTTGGAGTTTCACATTATTTCAATGGAGGATATCCAATTTTCCAAACCATCGAATAATTGCATGTTGCCATTTGTTGACTGATAAAACTACACTTGTTTTCTTTACCGTGTAATTATTAAGAAGTAACCGCGTATTTAATTTGATTCGGTCCAACAATTAAATCATAAGGTAATGCTAGGCAGATATAATACTTGATATATGGTTATCACTTATTACTTTCACACTATCTTCTTCTGTTTCACACTATATCTTCATACGAGGGATATGTTACTTATATTTAAGACGAAAATACAGAAGAAGTTATTACGATGCCATGTGGAGTATGTCGACATCTTTAGATTTTAAAAATATTTTTCGTTTGGTAATAATGTCCCTACTGTTTTGTGATTATGAATTTATGATTGTCTCCTGAACTTAATTTGGTTCCGATAATGACCCGAAACCTTTTTCAGTGTCCCCACCCAACGGGTTATTTAGTCTAAACTGCGGTAATTTTGACGAGGGAAAATTGTATCGGGAAAATTTCTTCTGTTTCTGTGAGAGGGAAAATTTTGACGAGGAAAAAGAACCTCAAGGAAGGAGGAATGCTACTCTCTCAGATTGGGCTTTTAATGGGCCTCGGAACAAAAGAACAAGATCGAAGCCCAAGTTCATTTTATCTTGTTAATTTACCTTTTGTGCCATCCTCTTCTACGTTTATGTATTTAATAAGCTTGTTTGGTCTTTGTAAAAGGCTCAATCAGAATATTGATCAACAAGAAAGGAGAGTGGCTTCTCTAAACAGCCTTTATCTTCTTCCTCTTTTAATTCCTTGTTCTCATTGTTTGATGTTGAGTGTTCACATGTCAAAAATCCAAGACGCTGGGTGCGTTTCTATGATCCCACTCTCATAATTGTTCCTCCCAACAAATTTTGGATAGTTGTAATAGAATCAATCAAACTCTTCTTGCAGGAACCTCTTCTTAAAAATTATGAATATGTATAATTTTTTTTTATTGCGTGAGGTTAAGTGTTGTTCCAAACTTCAATGCCGATTGATTATACTGGGGTCTATAACTAGCTGCAAAGGACATATGATTATTTGAAACAGCTTATCAAGGATCATTGCTTACAAGAATGAGGAAAATGAAACAAGAAGATAATTCGCACATACCCATAATCAGTTCATTTTTATATAAATGAATAACTGCAAGACAGAGACATAATGTTTCATTAACTGAAAGTAGGGGTGGGCGTTCGGATTATCGGGTCGGGTTCGGATCAGATATTTCGGATTTCGGATATTTCGGTACTAGGAAAAAATGATCCGTTCGGGTAATTATAAATTTCGGAGCGGATTCGGTTCGGTTCTCTTCGGGTTCGGGTATTACCGGATATACTTTTCGGATCTAGAAATACTTTCGGTTCGGACTCGGTTCCTTTATTTTTTACTTTATCAACAATGTATACGATAAATAACGGAAATACAAGTAATTATCTGAAAATCCGGAAAACATTTGTAATAACAAAAAAATCGACAATAAAAAAAATGAAAGTAATTAAAAGTATAAACTAAATAATTCGACCAAGTAACCGAAATTATCTAATAATAATCAAATAATATGAAAAACGTAATCAAAGATACATGGAAAAAAAAAGTTTAGGGAAAATTAACCTAAAGTATTTAAAATTAACTTTAAATCCGGGTATTTCGGATACTTGTTCGGATCTCGGATATTACCGGATAATACCCGGTACCCGAATGTTTAAGAGAAATATATCCAAATGGGTAATATTAAAATATCCGGTCGGTACCAGATCGGGTATTTTCGGATAATTACCGGATCGAATTTTCGGATCCGGGTAAAATGCCCACCCCTAACTGAAAGCCTGAGAACATATAACAGCAATCACGTTTCTTATTAATCAACAACAACAACATAGATACTCTCTTGTAACCTAGGATTGAGGTGGAATGAAGTAAGGCGCAGGTGAGGTTGTCATTTCCTTGACCACAACATTATCGGCGATGTTGGCTTTTCCGAAGTCATCGCTGCCGACGTAATAGATGCAGTTTCGGGGGAGGCCATACAAGCTAGCCTGGAGACAGAAAGGCTCACCTTTGGAGGAGAGAAAAATACAGAGGTCTCCAATGTCTGAAGTGTGTAGAATCGTTCCCGTTTTAAACATTTTGAACACCAAGAACCGCACCGTAAGCGCCATCCCAGTACTCGAGCAGCGTTGTGTGTACCACTTGACAAAGTAAGGTTCACCTGTGGGCGACTCCACCATGTGTTCGCTTCTGCAACAAGTACACAACCGATCCCACTCCGACTGCAAAAGCTCCGGACCTGGTGTAAAGTAGGAGTCACGCAATGTGTATTTTTCAAGATCCCAAGATCCTGTCATCTTGCCTCCCGCACCGGGCATGGAGAACATGCTGTCTCTCTTGGAATGCATGACCCGGGAGGAGAAGAAGCCTGGATCTTTGACTCTGATGTTGAACCACTCGGCCTTGTCTCCGAGGGCAGGCCTGCATAAGCTGAGCTGAGGCCCCACGAACTTGACGGCGAGAATGCAATCTTCGTCCTCGTCGGGAGAAGCGGACGACATGGCCACATTGGTCACAAGCTGTGTCTGGCAGTGAGGCAGAGTCTGGAGAGGAGGCAGCGAGATCCGCTTGGGCTCTGAATCCGAAGCACTCGGGATGAGATCGTCTTGAAGACACACAACACCGTCTTTCAAAGTCGCCACCCAGCCATGGGATGCTCCTATCGTTCCCGTTTCCGTCATCAGACTCATGGGCACCTTCTTGTCCAGAGTATTGGTCTCCCAGCAAGGTTCCTTATATTCGGCAATCACGAGTCTGCCGATTTCCCCATCCCCACAAGGTTGAGCGCGCAAGATTTGGCAGAGAGGGGTTTCCGACAAGAATCGTACACCCTGCGGATTTTTCATACACACAGATCAGAGACAGAGGAAGAAGAAATCAAGTAATACAGAACACAACAGAATAATTACAGAGAAGAGATCAGAGGAGCTTACAAGTAGAGGCGCAGGTGGGTTCCTCGGACAAGAAAGCTTCGAGAGTCGGCGGCTTAGCTGAAGCAGAGACCTCATAGTGTACGGATTTCGGCTAAGAAAGAAGATTCTATTAAGAGGGTTAGAGATGAGAGTGAGAGACACCTTGGTACTTTATTAGGTCTCTGGTAATAAAAAAAAAAGCCTTGCCCACCAAGTTCGCATTCTGTGATTGTCGTTTTTTTTTTTGCTTCTTCTTTTTTTTTTAATTCGTTTTAATGTTTTCTTTAATGAGTACTTGCACAAAAATATATTAAAAACACTCTCANCCCCCAAAAAAAAAAAAAAAAAAAAAAAAAAAGATAATAAACGAAAATTAAAATACTGAGGTAGAAATAGAATACTTGAGTTCCGATTTCGTTTGATCTAACTGATTTTAAGGATAGCAAAGCAAACTCACTTTTGGGGGAAAAACGTCATTTTTATATAAAAATGGTTAAATTTAACAGTTGATAATAACTTTTGTTTTAAGATTGAACGGTGAAGTTTAGATTTGTGTTATTTACCGAAGAGCCACGCAATCGAACGTTGCAACTCTTAGCATCATACATCAAAAAAAGTCAGAGCCAAATATTTGGTTCGCCCATATTTCTTCACCTTCAAAGTTTTATCACTTCACTCAAAAGTCTTCAGTGTGTTCGCCCACTGACTGAAGATCATGTGTTTGCATTGATTGAACAAGATTCAATCGACATGCTTCCTGACTATGAAGAAGTTGTATCAATTATTTGAAACTCACTGTGTTTCGGTACACATAAAGCTCATTATATACGAAAGGATTATACAATTAAATTAAACTATATATAAAAAAATTTATAATCAGTTTTTATTTTGATATACGGTTGATATTAATTCTAAACATTCATATATATAAGTTGAATTACCATCCATCAAAGTAAAATTTAGTTATCAATTATTTTTATTTAACTGGTTACCAAACATTTTTTTTTCTTTTTTTTTTAAGACTTCATTAAAAAAATATACAAAAGAAAAAAAGAAATATTTCTTTGAAAATTCTTTGTGGCTTTTGCTCAAACATTATTAAAGGTAACAAAGTATTTTGTTTCTCCGAAAGAGAATGTAACAAAGTGTTATAACTAAGAAGATCAAAGGAGTCGTTTAGTGGCTTTGATTGTTAGCATTGTACCGTTGTGGTTTCAATTCAGTGCTTCGGTAAAGAGATATATGGTGATACAAAGAAGTAGTACCAAAATATTCAAACCAAATCGAAAGAACATTCAGTTTTATGAAGGAACCAAACAACTGTACAATGGTGTTCACGTCTACTACACCACAGCTAACGCAGCTTGCGTATTCTATAATGTGTACTTTTCACGTCTACTTATCTGAATAGTACACAACATAGCAAAGGTTTTAGTCTAAAAAAAAAAAAAGAGCTGGTTCATGACAATTTGATCCTTACTTAAACTGAGAAACCCATTAATTATTACCCAAAAACATCAAGGTAGGACTGAGGTGGAATGTAGTAAGGGGCCGGGAAAGGTGAAAACCCACGTGGCCTTGAAATAGACGTACTCTTGATGTCGAATACTCCCTCTTCGTTGTGGTGTATGAAATAGACGGCGTTGGAGCGTAAATGGCCATACCAGCTGGCATTGAGACAGAAAGGCTCGGACTTGGAGAGGAAAATGCAGAGATCTCCAATGTCTGTAGTGGGCGAAGCAACCCCATCTGAAACTAAAACGGGCCAAGGATCCTGATGCTCGACTAGCTTGAACACCATCATCTGCCTCTGTTCCATCCTCCCTCCCTTAAAGTTGTTTCTTTCCCTGAACTGCTTAACCAGAAACATTTCCCCCGTCTGTCGTGACTCCACCAACTGCTCCGTCGTGCTACAATTATCTAAAGCCCTCCACTCCGACTGCACCAACTCAAGAAGACTGGGAAAGTGCCATTTCAGCAACTTGGGCTTGTCCCTGTGTTTTTCAAGATCCCAAGATCCTGTGATCCTGCCTCCGGAACCGGGCATGGAGAACATGTTGTCTCTCTCGGAATACATGACCCGGGAGGAGAAGAAGCCTGGATCTTCGACTCTGATGTTGAACCACTCGGCCTTGTCTCCGAGGGCAGGCCTGCATAAGCTGAGCTGAGGCCCCACGAACTTGACGGCCAGAATGCAATCTTCGTCCTCGTCGGGAGAAGCGGATGACATGGCCACGTTGGTCACCAGCTGTGTCTGGCAGTGAGCAAGAGTCTGGAGAGGAGGCAGCGAGATCCGCTTGGGCTCCGAATCCGAAGCACTCGGGATGAGATCGTCTTGAAGACACACGACGCCGTCTTTCAATGTAGCCACCCAGCCATGGGCTCCTCCTATCGTTCCCGTTTCCGTCATCAGACTCATGGGCACCTTCTTGTCCAGAGTATCTCTCATCCAAGAAGAACTAATCACGAGTCTTCCGATTTCCCCATCCCTTGGGGTAGATCCACAAGGTTGAGCGCCGTCGATGTAGCAGAGAGGGGTATCCGACAAGAATCGTACACCACCACCGCCCTGCGGATTTTGAAGAAATCAAGTACTACCCAACAGAACTGAACAATTACAGACAAGAGATCCCAACAGAACAATTACAGACAAGAGATCAGAGGAGCTTACAAGTACAACTGCAGGTTGTCTCCTCGGAGAAGAAAGACTCGAGAGTCGGCGGCTTAGTTGAAGCAGAGACCTCATAGTGTACGGATTCGGGCAAAAAAAGAAAGATGATTCTATTGAGATTTGAGACCTCGGTAGGTAATTGTTAAAAGACAAAATAGCCTTGCCCACCAAGTTCGCATTCGTGGTTCTCGTTTTTTCGGGTTTTCATTTCTTTATTTTTTTGCTGTTGTAAAAGGAATTTTAATTTCTTTATTTTGTCTTGGTGAATATACTAAGAGCAAGATTATTGGAAGAAACGAAAATTGTATCTTAGTTAATATTATTTTAAGAAAGAGAGTAAAAAAAGAGAGAGAAGATAAGAAAACAGGAAAGAGAAAGGAACATAAACACAAGATTCGTTTCTTAAAACATCTTATATAAGAAACTTTTCTTTTTTTCTTTTTCTTTTTGATTTAAAAAAATGCATTAATTTGTCTAAGAAACTTCCTAAGATCTACCAATAATCATGGTCTAATAAGTCTAATATATGCAACTAGTCCATCTCGATACATACAATATTACCAACATATAGTTAATTACAAACATTTACATGCACGTAATCAGATCAAGTTTTTTAGTATGTATGGTGAATTCGTAAAGGACTCTTATTATTTTTAAAAATTTACTAAAGAAATTTGTTGAATATGTATAGTATCATCAAATCCCCTAAATTTCTAGAAAAATTCTTTGAACTTCATAACATATTCATTTCAGATGTCGTGCATGTAATGTAATGATTATTTAATTTGGCAGGAGGAGAATATAGATCATGGAAAGTTGGATAATGTGCCACCAAAATTTGTGATGGCCAACAAAATGCACAAATTTGTTCAAACAGCAAAATTATTATTCCTATAATGACATATGTACTATAAGGTATACATTTTTTTTTTTTTTTTCTGTTCTTTGAATTTTCTTAAATTTGTATTATAAATCATTCCTAACAAAATTATCGGTAAAGTTATGTAGTTCACATGTGTGTATCATTCTAAATTAGTATAATATCATCAAGATTGTTACATAATGACAATTATGGCATCTAGCCAATAGTTAAAAATCAAATTGTTTGGTGTTAAAGGAGGGGGGAGGGGGTATTGGATTCAAGAATTTATAGGAATTTAAAAGAATTAAGTTGAAGAAAAATACAATGCATTTTGAAAGATTTTAAACCATTTGACGAGGATTCTAATGCATTTTGTCTTGAATTCTTATGTTTTTTTTTTTTTTTTAGATTTTAATAGAATGTAAAGGAATTTAAAAGGTAAGAATTCCTCTAAATTCTAGATCTTGAGTGGCTTAGCCTCTGCTAAAATTTGATGCACCTAAAATTTGATGCACCTATCTATTCTATTACTTTCAAAAACGGATAAAGTAAACTAACAAACTCTCTACCAACATACTTTTTTACAAAACTATATGAACTCGGTTTAATTTGTCGATGTTTGGTGTGTAATATAAACTTTTTTTTGTGTGCCAATTTTATGAACTGTTTAAACATTGTTTTATCTACCGCAATGTTAAATAAAATCAGGAAAATATAAATCATTATTTAAACAAATAAATTCTGAAGTTTTATCAGGCAAACAAAAATCCCAATGAAAATTGAGTGACTGACCAAATAAAACATGAAATAATGTTTGGAGGGAAAAAAAAAATTGACGGCCTGGAGGAAATTGAAGTGAATGGGTCAAACTTTGTTCACATAGTCGACTGGGAAGTATACCAGAAAACGCTACCGCGCGTTCGCCTGCGTTGCTGTAAGGCACCACCCTGTTGTGAATCCCAAAGCTCTCTTCTTTCCCCCTTTTCACTTCGAAAACCGGGATCTCCAAATAAGGGAACGGAAGCACTCCTGTTTAGAAGTCTTTCGCGAGGTAATTTTGAGGAATCCTTATTTGGAAGAAAGGGCCGCCAAGTTCTTGTCTAATTGATCAAGAGAAGGGGATTTTCGCCTTTCGTTGTGTCTTGTTGGGCTTCTGGGCGACCCCTCTTTTTTTGTCATTCCTAATCTCGACCTGCCCGCGTCGAGTAAGAGCATCTGGGAATTGATCTTTTACGACATCCCGGAGTTGGTCTCGTGGCTCGGCCTTGGTCCCCCCTAACCCAACCCGGGAACGGACCGGAGGGAACCGCAGCATGGGTAATGGCCGCGTCTCGTCGCAAGGCGGCGAAGTTGTATTTGGGCGGCGTTTTGTATTTTGTATTTGTATTTGTATCCCGCGCCTATGCGCCTACCGAGCTAGCAGGCATTCGTCAGCGTAGGAAGGCCCACCGAGCGAAGCTCTTTCTTTTTTTGGCCAAGCAAGGACCACTACGGGAGGTCAAACCCAGGACCTATGGAAGTCGGGGCTCGTCCCCAAGGGTGCTGATCTTGGGATCGGGAGAGCTAGAAAGTAATAGTGCTTTCGCAATGTATCGCTTCGGCCAAAATCTGGCCCCTTTCAGGATCTATCCTATCCGATTTCCATTTTGATATCTATAAACTTGTTTCACGCTGCCTGAGGTCAAGTCTTCCCCATGTACCAGCCAAGCCAGCTCGACCGTATACAGTATAGATCCATGTTCCTGAACAGTCTCGGAGAAGGCCACCAGCACCCGACTTACCAGAATGTTTAAAAAGATGCTCGGGGATGGAAAAGAGGGGATCTGTCATCTTGGCAGGAATTCCTTTAAAATTTGGGACACGAGTTTCAAAATTTCGATTACGCATGTTTTGGGCCATGCCTGCCTGGGGAGTACGGTCGCAAGACCGAAACTCAAAGGAATGGACGGGGGACACTATCTCCCCTAGGTAAACTCCATCCTCTCAACGGCTAGGCGCCACTCTCTTTCTGAGTGATTCCAGCTTCTTCATGATTTCGTGTCGCGGTGAACTTTTCTCATTCTTTTCCCTAAAAAAAATTCATAAGCTAAAGAAGGAAGGCCTAATTGAAAATGAATCGAATTATTGATTGTGTCATAAAGACCCTTATGCCCACGCCCTGTCCAGAACGAAGAGAAGGAGAAAAAGCGCCGCCGAAGCAGCATGAGACCCAGCAGCTGCCGGTCGGGGCGGGGGTAAGCTTGTGAAGAAGCGAGCTTATCCCCCAACTCAGCAACAGGCACGTAGCGGCCAGCTGACAACCTCATGAACAGTCGGCTGCTTTTAGCTTTCACCGAGAATCCTGGATAGGCTAGAGAGCTTCGACCCTCGACGAAAGGGGGGCACACAGAGCAACTACGAGAAATTGGCCCCGCTCCCTGCTGGCCTGTGCGTGGCCGCTAAGGCATAGCAAGAAGGCCAGTCAAAAAGATCCAACGTCGGTAACAATCGCGATCAATTAGAGGCCTCAGCTGCACCTACTCGAAAGCAAAGGAAACAATAAAAGCAAGGCAAGGCCAGTTTCGGCAGTGGAAGAAAGTAACCAGGATCCGCTTAACCAGTTACGCTCGTAAGGAGTCCTATTGAAACCAATAAATATAGGCCTGCCTGCCATCCACACCAGAATAAATGGAGTTTTCCAAAAAAACCTGCTAGTGGAGGAAGACCTGCCTTTGGTACTACTCTTATTTCACACGATCCCTGAAAAGTAGGAGAAGTTGGGTGAGCTTTCCCGTTCCAGATCTGAGGTTTAGCACACCCAGTTCCTCGGCAGCACCTCGGGGTGCATTTAGTTGTCTTAGAAAGAAGGTGAAGAAGAGGAAGAAACGGGAAACTAGCCTGCCAGCTTTGGAACCCCCAACCAAGCATTCCTAGTTGATTTCCGAGGTTCTCTCGGCGAGAAGTGACTCCCTCGCCTCGCAGCTAGGCATATGTCTTTCTTTTTTGAAGTTTCGCCCACATTGGCTGAATCTCTGAATGATTTTCACATCTCTCTGTATACCTTTCCGTTGGTCAACAACCAAGAGGTATAATTAACTAAATAGCAATAAGAAAAGCATGGTTAGAATACACAGTGTATATTATGTCTTATTCCCAATTTAGCCCTTCTATGTGAGAATTTCAATTTTGTTTGAAAAATATGTTTTTTTCGAGTGTTTCTCTCTCACTCTCATGAAACCTAAAAACCTAGCCGCCAACCAGACCTTTTCAGATCCGCCACCTTGGTGGCTCGGGTGCTTGTCGTCGCCGCCAGACGAGGCTATTTCTTCTCCTTCATCTTTTCCTCTTTCCGCTCTTTGCGTTGTTCTCCGGTGGCTCTCTTACCGGCGACGTCGCTTCTTTGGCTTTTGAGTCTCTGTATAGATTCGGTGGTGTCATTCTCCGGCGTTCCTGCGTCATGGCTTGACTCGGAAAGGCATGTGGTGTCTTGGCGCTCTCCTCCGGTGAGGTTTCCGGATGTCTCTCCGCCTCTGCTTTCGTTTGCTCGGCGGCTTTCAGCGTAGGTCTTCCATGACGGTGTGGTTCCGACTAGATCTATGGGGTGTGCGTATTGGAGTCCTCGAGGACGGGCATCCGGCGCCGGTGCTTCAGATCTGCGGCTTCCTCTTCAGACCTGCCGCTCCCTTGTCCAACTTATCTTGCGTGTCATAGTTTTGGATTAGGAATGGTGTTAGTTCTTAAGAAAGTAGTTATTTTATTTTTAATTGAGTTTCAGGAAGTGAATGAGTTTAAGCTTTTATAGTTAGAAAGTGATACAATTTATCAGCAACCGAAATATGTAGTGGAAACCTTGTAGAATTTCCACGAGTTGTATAATTCAATGTTCATCGAAGAATCAGTTATTTAAGGTGATTTGATTTTTCCTCTATTAATTGATTATGATGATTGATTATTGATCGATTAAGGTTCTTGCCAATTTTCTTTCTGGGTGTGATTGTAGTGGAAAGGCTACAAATGAATTTGAGTATGGTATTGTTGACTTTCAGCGGGTAACATTGAGCAAATCTCTTGGAATTGAGTCAAAATCTATATGTACATTTGAATGTGCTGTGTCCACGCTCTACATCATGCAATTACACGTTTGTTTTTGTTTTATTTGATCTTGTTGGAAATCATGAAAAGAGCATGTTCCATGTTATTTGAGTTTATAAACTATAAACTATACTATTTGTTATTGATTTTGTTATTACTTTGCGCAGTATAGATGATTAACATAGAAGGTTGTCAAAAAAAAAAAAAAAAGATGATTAACGTAGAAGTAGAAGGAATATATTTCCTACATAAGCAAATTTCTTGGCCAAAATTATCGTCGGCGTGGACCTATTTATTTAGGAGAAAAATTTGCCACCTAATATAATTAGGGTCACGCACAATAGAGGGAACATTCACGCTTCTTTCAGGGAGAAAATAGGGAGGAAACATTTCTCTTTGCTAGTTACTACATTTTACAAATAGCATGGTCATACACTTTAATTAATTCTCCAATGTTGTCATCTACTAAATTAACCCAAAATTATATTAGCTTGTTTGTTTGTGTACATGTTTGGATCTTAATACTAGTGATTGAGAAATCAGGTGCAATCTAAACTACATAATTTAGGTGATAATAGTACAGAGACCAAAAATCTGGGAATCCCATTCATCATGACTTTTACTCTATGGAAAAGAAAATAAAGTACCTGACTACCTGCTTGCAAGCTGCAGCTAAATTACTGTTTTCTTTATCTCATTTGCCCTACAATAATCATTAAATCATACAAAATGATTCCGCATTTCATTTTATTGTCGGCAAAGAATACGCATTATAAGTATCTCCAACCTTAAGGGGTTTGGGTGTGCTCAAGCTTGTTGGTCGACAGGTTTCTCAGTTTTTCGGGGGTCATTTTCAGTTCTTCAGTTCCAGTTTCAACACCTTTCTTTCTTTAGATAATTTCCCTTCTCGTTTTAAATTTCGTCGCCTCCCTTGTTTGGGCTAAGGTCTCCCTTGTTTGGGCTACTATCTCCCTTTTTTGGGCTAGTGTTGCCGGGGTTTTCTTTTTATTCCGCCGGTCTTTGTAACTCTTTTGTGTCTTCGCTTTTGTGCGTAAGATTAATAAATTTTCAGATGATAAAAAAAAAAAATTATCTCCAACCTACCATCAAATCTTCCCTCAAACACTATTTTAGTGTAAAATTCATCTCCAATCTACTCTTATTTTTAACACTAAAATAAGGTAACACTATTTTTTCCCTCATTTATAGTGTAACCTCATTTCTCCCCTTATTTTTGATGTTGATATTTTTTGTTTGCATATTGATCCTTCAAATTTAGTTTCTTTTATTTTTAAATTTAATAAATTATAAAATTATTTTTTTGGGTTTCTTTTTTAACTATAATTAATCATAAAATATTATTTTAGAAAATGACATAATTTATATTATACAAATAGATTATAATTAAATTGTATCATTTACTTTGTAAATAGTAGATAACTCTAGAAAATTACATAAATGAGATATTATTGAAAGTTTTTTGTATTTTTAATGAAATAATGTAATTGCTTTGTATAATAATGGTTTAGTTTAAATAATATACTAATTCATCTTTCCATACTACCAGAGATATTTCTTTGCATTGGAATGCAGGTACAAGTTGGATACATAGAAGAACAGAAGATTATAAAGTATCATGAAGATCTCAGGTCTGAATTGCTTCTTCCGCAGAAAGAGAGTCTATGATCATTATCTTCAACCTTAGGACAATGTTGCTTTTCAAGGCGGGAGTATTGATAGATCCTTAATGGGCTTAGCTGGGCCATTCTCTTTACATTTCTTATTTATGTTTAAAGCCCAGTCAAAGGGTTATATGTAACGTGGAAACTGATTGTGCAAGTTATCAAACATTTTAGGGCTCATGTGATGATGATGTGCTTTTGTTTTGGTGGAAACTTGAAATAACGTGTGTGCTATAACCGAAACTGACCGGTTCACCGACACTGCTCCTAAAATACGATTGAGGATGATGCCGACGTGTGTCGGTGTCAGTCCGGTTGTCTGGTTAAGCAACGGGCACGTGAGTTCTGACGATAATTTTTGCGGTATGTCAATTTTTGATGATAATACAAGTACAAAAGATTACTATTTCACCCGCAATTTCGGCTTAAGATCTTTTTTTAGAGTTGAACTACTTGGGGATTTTGTATTGGCTTAACACGATAACTTCAGATATGTTAATAAAAAGTTCATCAACCAGTACAAAGCAACCATTGGAGCTGACTTCTTGACAAAGGAAGTACAGTTTGAAGATCGACTTTTCACTCTACAGGTTCTTTCTAGTGTGCTTTTTTCAGTGAATTACTTAAACTTTATTGAAGTGAGTTTCATGTGTGCTGCTGTAGTTGTATTTGATAGAGAGGGTATTAATCTAAGTTATAAGTTTTTTGATTGGTAGGTATAAAATGCGAAAATGAAAAATGATTTTGGTAGGTTTATAAGTTATAAGTTTATGACTGCAAGTGATAAGAAGGTTTTAGTCAAAATTCATGTGATGATGATGTGCTTTTGTTTTGGTAGTAACTTGAAACAACGTGACTACGTGAGTGTGCTATAACCGAATCGGACCGGTTCACCGACACTGCTCCTAAAATACGATTTGGGGATGATGCCGACATGTCGGTGTCCGGTTAAGCAACGGCATGTGAGTTTTCTGACGATAATTTTTGTTGTTTGTGAATTGTTGACGATAAGATAGGTACAGAAGATTACTATTTCACCGGCAATTTCGGCTTAAATGTTGAAAATTGCACTAGTCTTTTTTGTTTAATTTGGTTAAAGCTTTTAATGTTTAAAAAGTATAGGACTATGGGGTTTATCATTTTATATTGGACATAGATAGGATAGTATCACTAAAACCTCTGAATATCAAACATTAATTCATTTTATATTGTAAATTCCGAAGCCCTAGTCACGGTCACGAAGAGCGCATCTCTTTGCCCATCACAGTTAATGAAGAGGCACAAGATACGGAGCATTTAAACAAAAATATTTCATTATTTTTCTTTATAATAAAACAACTCGTATGATATGATATAAATTGATATGAATGTAGTAACCTTCAACAAGAGCTTAAATTCTGCTTCAATGTTGTCGAAAAAGGATACTCCCATCGTAGTTGCACTTAAGCCATCCAGCTTTCGGCTTTACTCATCTTTTTTATTGTTACAAACTTTATGTCTGCCATTGATTGTCCCTTACCTCTCACAAAGAGTTTTCAGAAGCTTTTAGCCATTCGAATGCATTCTCTGTTGCCAATTCACCCACGTACAAACTCCGTTTCCTTTGAAAGATCAATTTGTTTATGATATTCCACATTGGAAGTTGTATATAAATCTAGTACTAATAACTATTTAACTAATAAGTGATTGACTGATTGTTGTTGTAGACTCCGAACCGAACTTTACGTGTTCGACTACGAGGGGGAAGTGCAATAAAATCAATATCTTGACTTGACTGTCCTATTCTATGAAGAATGACGAGGAAGCTAGTTCATGAATATGTGTTTGAGGTTTCACCTTTTATTTTTTGTTTTATACACTCGAACGTATAAAGTGATATTGGAGAATAGTGTTCAAGTTCTAATTACGTAAGTTAAAACTTAAAACAGTTTAGGAAGAAAAATATACAAATTTTTCCGTAAGTACAAATTTCATTACACCTTATCTTAAAAAAAATTATTTTCATACATTTATTTGTTTTATTGATTATCACAACAGTCTAATTAATAAGAACGAGAGAAGAAAAACATCACTCTCTTTTCTGCTAAGTCATTATCCAAACATATTCTTCTGATCTTCTACAAACAAAAATGGCAAATTGCAGATCCCAACCACCGTGGATTGGCGCACTTAGCCGCGGAAAGGGGTCCAAAAACTCCCGTTTTGCGGCCTAAGTCTTCCGGTTCTTGGGTTTGTCCGAACCAATCTAGACACACTCACGTGTCTTCTTCGATGAAGCAGCAGCAACGAAGCTGGACCAACGGTGGAAAAACGAGGAGACAATCCAACTTTGAAGCCGGAGGAGCTGTTGCGGAGGAGGAGGAGGCAGAGTTAGTGGCGGTGCTACGGGAGGCTCATCCGTACGTGAATTTACACAGAAAGAGCAAATTTGTCGTTATGCTGTCGGCTGAATTACTTGACTCTGGTTCGAACCTCGACGGCATTCTCAAGGTCACTACTGTTTAGTATTTACTCAGTCACACTCTTTTTCTCGTTACTAGAATCCAAAAACAAAAAAAGCGTGACCAATATGGATAATTTCAAATAATTTTCTAAATTTTGAGTTTACAAAATTTCATAGTAACCTACTATACTAACGTAGATAATAAATATACACGTTTGTAATGCATTTCACATCTTTATCAAATTGACCAATCAGAAAACCGTTATAATTCGAAATAGTATCTGACGTAGACAGTGACGTAAACTCAGACAGAGACAAATGCAAGAACCGGTTCGGTGGTGCAAAAGCGAACCGGTTTAAAAATAATTTCGACCGCTTCAATAACCGAAATGAAAATGTTCGTGTCGACACTAAGCTCTGATTCATTCGAATACTTTTCTTCTTCCTCCACCGATCGGCCGCCATTGTTTCCATTTTTGCTCTGTTTCTGTTAAATTTTCATCGGAATAATTTGAGTTCCCTTTCTAGGAGCTATGGTGGTTTCTTCTTCCAGCTGCTACGTTCCTTTCCGATTTCCTCAAATAAAAAAAAGTTTTCCGTTTCGAGACGTATTTGAGCCGAGCAAGAAGCTAACTCCTAATCGTCGTCAATTAATAAATCCCCCGGTTTCTCTGTCTTCTTCTCCGGCGGCAACGACGGTTGCGAAATGCAACATGTACGATTACGCGGAAAGTGCTGAGAATCTGGTCGGCGATAAGCAGTTTGTGCGGTGGTTCCGTGAAGCCTGGCCTTATTTGTGGGCTCATCGTGGATGCACTTTCGTCCTTGTTATCCTCGGCGAGATCTTATCCGGTCCTTACTGCGACGCCGTTTTAAAGGCACTCATCTTTTTTCGTACCTCTTCTTATACTTCTCAGTGTTTGGTTTATGGGAAGATTATGCACGCAAGGTGTTTGATTGTTTGTCAAGCTTAAAAAATTGAACTTGGAATTTATATGTTTCTCCTCAAAGTAGACATCTTTCTTAACTAATTGTTCTTATTGGGTCATGTGTAGCTTCGACTTCTTGATTCGAGTGTTCTATTGATTCTTATGATCTTTGCCTTGCAATGTGATTCAATTTTTCACTTCTTTTTTACTTGTTTGTTTACTGGAATCCAAAGTGAAATCAATTTGACAAAATGTGTGCAGGACATTGCATTTCTTCATCATCTGGGCATTAAATTCGTTCTAGTCCCTGGAACTCAAGTGCAAATCGACCAGCTTCTAGCTGAGAGAGGTCAGAAACTTAATCTTGTCTCTATTCTTTTGATTGCCTTGAACCTCACCGATCAGTTATAGACTTATAGTTAGTGATGGCGAAGTTTATAGCTTTATGGTGTAATAGTTGAATGTGATAATTTCATGAATCTTCGAGCTTGTTCAGATGGAGCCTAAGGTGTATCAGTTTCAGGACGCGAGCCTACATATGTTGGCCGTTACAGAGTCACAGACTCGGCATCTCTGCAAGCTGCCAAGGAAGCTGCAGGAGCGATATCGGTAATGATCGAGGCCAAGCTATCACCCGGACCTTCCATTTGCAATATACGCCGACATGGTGATAGTAGTCGCTTGCACGAAACTGGTGTTAGGGTCGACACTGGTAACTTCTTTGCAGCAAAAGTGAGTGTTCCACTTTCTTGATTTTGTTAGTTTGAATGTCGAATTCTGTGTCATGTTCGTTCTGATTAATGTTCATGGCAGAGAAGAGGTGTTGTTGATGGTATTGATTTTGGATCAACCGGGGAAGTGAAGAAGATAGATGTGGATCGGATCCGTGAGAGGCTCGATAGTGGTTCCATAGTTTTACTGAGGAACTTGGGCCACTCCAGCTCCGGAGAAGTCTTAAACTGCAAGTATGCTCTGTTTCTCAGTAATGCATAGTTGTTTAAAACCTTGAAGACGTGATTTTTCTTACTCTGATGTTGGGACATTACTTCTACACTGCAGTACCTATGAGGTTGCTACAGCTTGTGCTTTAGCTATAGGAGCAGATAAGCTTATCTGCATAATGGACGGTCCAATTCTTGACGAAAATGGACATCTTGTTCGCTTCTTGACTCTTCAGGAAGCTGATACGTTAGTCAGAAAACGGGCACAGCAAAGCGAGATAGCTGCCAATTACGTAAAAGCTGTTGGTGATGGGAACATAAGTAGCTTTCCTGAACCTCTTGGATACAATGGGATGGTCACAACTTTCAACAATCATAACGGGAGAGGAATTTGGGAAAAACACACTCCGACTTTTCAGAACGGTGTTGGATTTGACAACGGGTACGGGTTGTGGTCTGGTGAGCAAGGTTTTGCTATTGGAGGTGAGGAGAGACTTAGCCGCTTATACGGATATCTTTCTGAACTGGCTGCAGCTGCGTTCGTCTGCAGAGTGAGTCCTTGACCTTGGCCCTTGTGCTCTGTTCATTTAACTTCTTAGAAGTCCACGTTTTCTGATTCGTTGATGTGTTGAAAGGGAGGTGTCAAAAGAGTTCACTTGTTGGATGGTACTATAAGTGGAGTGCTCTTGTTGGAGCTTTTCAAAAGAGATGGGATGGGGACTATGGTGGCAAGGTACTATACACAACTGGTTTCAATTGTGAATCATTCAAAGGTTTAATCTTTCTTACACCCTTCATGTCACAGTGATGTATACGAAGGAACCCGAGAGGCGAAAATGGAAGATCTTGCTGGCATTAGACAAATAATCAAACCCCTGGAAGAATCTGGGAGCTTGGTTCGTAGAACTGATACAGAGGTTAGTCTTTACTTCAGCCTTTCTCGTTGTTTTTGTGTTTAGCATTAACCCGCTAATCGGAATTTTGATGCTTCAGCTACTGCAAGCTTTGGATTCGTTTGTGGTTGTGGAAAGAGAAGGACAGATAATCGCTTGTGCTGCTTTGTTCCCTTTCTTTGAAGAGAAATGTGGAGAAGTTGCAGCGATCGCAGTCGCATCAGATTGTCGTGGACAAGGCCAAGGAGATAAACTGCTCGGTATGATAATCACAAAAGCTTTTGAACATTGTGTGTTTAGAGTAAACCGGTTTATTAAGACTTTGTAACTTTGCAGATTACATTGAGAAGAAAGCGTCAGGTCTCGGGCTCGAGATGCTGTTTCTGTTGACGACGAGAACCGCGGACTGGTTTGTGAGACGAGGGTTTGAGGAATGCTCCATCGAGATGATACCGGAGGCAAGACGAGAAAGGATAAATCTTTCGAGGAGGTCAAAGTATTACATGAAGAAGTTGTTACCAGACAGGAGTGGGATCTCAGTTGGTCGAACATTCCAGTACGGTTCTTGAAATCTTGAGAGAGCTTCGCTGAAGAAGAAGATGATGATGATCCAAACACAGCAAATGTAAAAATGTAATTTACTCTCTCTTTATCACTATCCGTGTATAGTTTAACATTATCATCACCGTTTTCAAAGTATTATTCCACCAATCAGCAAAAGCCTTCTTCCAAACGTTTTGATAGTCTGACTTTCAATTAGGAGACTCTCTTTGATTGAAACGGAAGAATGTTTTATTTTATGTTAAGCAAAGTCTTTATTGGTAGTGAGAAAGATGGAGATCACAACACAATGTCACAATACCATGGGATATTTATAAACAAGCTGAATATAAATTAAGGTTTGGGAGGAGCCGTCTGAGTATAGATGTAATCGAGGTGAGCATCCGACGTCGTTTTCATCAGACATTCCTCAGTATCACACTTCTTCTCCATTTCCTTGAAACAAAACAAAGAAAATGTTAATGTTTAGAAATAAAATGTTTTTTAAGAGAATGAATATAATTAGGAGTCTTTACTTTAAGTGCATGTTTAGGAGGAGAGCGTTGTGTATAGATGTAATCGAGATGAGCATCGGACGTCGATTTCATCAAACAGTCCTCCGTTTCACAATTCTTCTCCGTCTCCTTAATACAAAAATTAATATTTTTTTTATTAAATAAACCATATGATTAAAACATAATCTAAATTTAATGTAATGTAATGGCATCCAAGTCAATGAATGAGTAATCACCGTAGATTTTCTCTGGAGAGTCGAGTCGGGACGAGCCACGGAAGAAACAACCATGAAGCTAAGTAAAAGTGCTGCGACAATTAGGATGTTAGTCTTGGACATGGTTTCTTCTTCTTTTTGATCTTTTCTCTCTATCTTTTTTTTTGTTTGGTTTTGTGATATACTGTATGTTGAGTGATGCAGGAAAAGAGTCAAATTTATAAGGCAAGAAGAAGATTAGATAAGAGCGTATATTAGGAATATGATATCTTTTCGTTTTGGTTAATTGTTGATTTGTATTGCAAAGTTAAATTTTTTTTTTTCTTTGTAAAGAGAGGAAGGAGTTATTGATATTAATATTAATAATTATGCATTTATGGTAAGACTTTAAGTTTTTTCTTCATGCACTCAAAATTTCCAAAACATTTGTATTTATGTTACTTACTAGTCAACTAGTCGACGTCTTTTCCGTTTGTAACGCTTAAGTTATAAAAGAATCCTTTTGAAAAACAATATAACTGTATCCTTGGTTAATTAAAAATCACTTATTATCCTTTTCCTTCGAACACAATTACACAAATATTTAAATTAAAAAAATAATAACTTTATGTGTGTGTGTGTGTGTTGTGCATGAACCTCCGAAAAGACTACAAATCAATCAGAGTAGAAAAGGAAAGAAATCTCGGCGAATGTTTTGTTTAATCGCAGGCGTTCTAGAAGTATTTTCCATTAAAATAACTCAACTGATTTGAAACCAAAATGACTCAAAAAAAATATATATAAATATTGAATAACACAAGTATTAATGGAATTTGAAAATTGATAAGTTGAATAACACAGGAATTTGAAGTAATTGAAAAGAATGGCTATAATTCTTTAATCCAATAACACACGTATTTAAAGGAATTGATGAAATACATGAGTGAATAACACTGGAATTTAATAGATTATTCAATTTGTTTCAAATCTATTGAAATTTTAGATCTAATACCCTTTTACTATATAATTGAAAAGAAAATTAAAGCCGAATCAGAAAGATAGAACTGAAAGCCTCTTTCTGGCTCACTTCTCTCTTTTTAAACTCAAAACCCTATCTTCTTCATTTCTAAACCCCAAAAACACAAACCTCTCTCGAGAATGTGATGGCCAACAAAATGCACGAAATTTGAACAGCAAAATTGTTATTCATATAATGTCCTTTGTATAATGACATTTGTACTATAAGATATAATTATTTTTTTCTGTTCTTTGATTTTTCTTAAATTTGTATTATAACTTATTCCTAACAAAATTATCGGTAAGGTTATGTAGTTCACATTTATGTATCATTCTAAATTAGTATAATATCATCAAGATTGTTACATAATTACAATCATGGCATCTAGCCAAAGATTGATAGTTAAAAATCAAAGTGTTTGGTATGAAGAGGAGTATTGGATTCAAGAATTTATAGGAATTTAAAAGAATTAAGTTGAAGAGAAAACAATGTATTTTGAAGGATTTTAAACCATTTGACTAGGATTCTAATGCATTTGTTTGAATTCTGATGTTTATTTTTTTATATAGATTTTAATAGAATGTAAAGGAATTTGAAAGGTATCAATTTCTCTAAATTCTATGAACTTTCGGATATTGAAAACAATAAGCACAACATTAGTAATTTGGGGTCAAAGATAAATACTAAACGTTTTATACCCTGAAAGATAAACTAAGCAGCACTTATGCCCTCACCCCTGATGGAGAGGGAGTTCAAAACCACCGAGATCGAGGAGGTCGACGGCGAGGAGGCTTCAGAGAGCTTACAAGTGATCTTGGACAACATGAAGACAGAATACCGGCCACCGGCGAAAGCTGCGCCGACTGAGAGGGATCGCCTTCAGGCAAAGGCGGATAAGCTCGAACGCAAACCAAACAAGTCTGACGCGGATAAACGCAATCTGGCAAAGTATCTGTCCCAGCTGGGGAACCTCTGGCGGCAACTAAAAGCGGCGATCGATCAAGTAACAATGGCGGCGATCTCATCATCTATCTTGTTTTCTNTTTTTTTTTTTTTTTTTTTTTTTTTTTTTTTTGGCAACGGTTTTCTTTTATCTCTAATGTTGTTTTCACCCCATGTACCTTTGGATTAATGTTGTTTTCTTTTTTATCTATATTTTCTTTCCAAGTGTAATGGCTTGTTTAGCGCGGATCTGTTTAAATAATCGTGTTTATTTTATGGTAATTTAGAAAAATAATTATAATTTTTTAATGAATTTATATAATTTATTCTATGTGTTAACTCAGTCATTATGAATAGTCATTTTAAAATACATTCTAAAAAAATTATGTATTCAAATATTTGGTTATTTGTTATATTTGATGTTGTTCATCTATGCATCTAAAATATATGATTTATGTTGATTTCAAATTGTATACTCTTTTGAAATAAAATTTGTTCTTTTATCAATTAATTTAATTATTTTTTACAATTAAACATAACATACTCTCTTGTTTAAATATAATTTTAGAAAATGTTATTCATGTGTTATTTGTATGTATCAAATAGATACTGGTAGTAGTAATTGAGTATAAAATAAATTTTGCCAATTGTTGTATTTTGAGTGAAATATTATTTATATAGTCAAATAGATACGGCGGCAATCTTTATTTTCCTCAGGTAATGACTGCTGTTTTAATATTATGTAATGACTTTGCTTCAATGAATGAATTTTTAATTTTATATCTAATTCCAATTTCAGAAACCTAGTGTTACTGGAAAACACTTTCACATGACGTATTTCTCGATCGTTTTACTTCCCCTCCTCCAGAAAAATACTACAGCGACCAATGTATGGCCAACAAAATGCACGAAATTTAGAAAGCAAAATTACTATTCCTATAATGTCATTTGTAGAATGACATTTGTACTATAGGTATACATTTTTTTTTATATGTTCTTTGATTTTTCTTAAATTTTTATTATAAATTATTGCTAACAAAATTATCAAATTATCGGTAAGGTTATGTAGTTCACATTTGTGTATCATTATAAATTAGTATAAGATCATCAAGATTGTTACATAATTACAATTATGGCATTTAGCCAAAGATTAATAGTTAAAAATCAAAGTGTTTGATATTTAAGGGGGTATTGGATTCAAGAATTTATAGGAATTTAAAAAGAATTAAGTTGAAGAGAAAAGCAATGCATTTTGAAGGATTTTAAACCATTTGACGAGGATTCTAATGCATTTATCTTGAATTATTATGTTTAACTAGAGGATTTACCGCGCTACGAGCGGATTATTTATATATATATATATATATATATATATGTGTTTTACATATTTTGAAAACAAACGGAAAAGTTTTACAAATTTATTTTCATTTAGAGTATAATATGTTCGAACAATGGCAGCCTAAGAAGAGAGTTTGTTTAACTTTATATATAGATACTAGAGGATTTACCGCGCTACGCGCGGATTATTTATATATATATATGTGTTTTACATATTTTGAAAACAAACGGAAAAGTTTTACAAATTTATTTTCATTTAGAGTATAATCTGTTCGAACAATATCTACATAGATATTTTATTAAAAGTGTAGTATGATATATTTACAGGATATACAAAAAATAATAAAATAAGTTGAAGTTACTTATATTTTTTTTGTTGAAACAAAGAGATATCATGAAATTATAATATATTTCGTCTATACCAAGTGTATTATTTCATAGAACAATATTGAACCGAATATATAAGGAGAATTAGTGAGAAAATAGTGGTTTTAGAAGATCTCTAATCGTGACTTAAATTTTTGCTGTAAATAATAACTATTAAGCTGGTTGCGAATAGTATTTAGCTAACAGTAACAGACCCAATATTTATGTTATACATACTCACATTACTACACGGTAGCGGTAAACACGTTACCACACAATGTCGTAAAGGTTTCTTGTAATATCAATCAAGGTTTGGAGGTTAGTCTCCAGGTTAGTCTCCCACTTTCTTCTTGTCTTTATACACAGCTTTATATCATAGGATCATCTCAAAACCGACGACCCGTTGATGCGTGTTGTATTTTTTTCGTAGAATAAGAAAACCTTTGAGTAACAATATTGAATAACATACAATTGAGAGTACTATTAAGGCTAGCTTGGTTTGTATACGGATTAGAAAACCACTACTTTGACATCTAAACCTATTAAAACACATAAACAGAAAAACGTGCGTAACTTAAGTTAAGAAAGTGCACGCTTTCATTGAAAAAGCCTCTATATCATCTCCAACAACCATGAACAAAAAGAAATCTGAACACTACAAGAAAACAGACCTTTGCCATCGACACAAATCGTTGTAAAA